>JAJJWW010004918.1:0-24666 GCA_023531295.1 Papaver armeniacum
CTTGCCACCGCCTTCAAGGCTCTGTGCACTTGCAGATTAAGACATAGGAAAAGCCTCTTTTAGCTCCTATCAGTTATTTAGTTACAACTCTTTGAGATTGATTTGCAGATGGGAATTGTATGTTTGGGAATTTAATTATAAAGGAGTGGATATAGCTGAAGTTGTATCTGCAGAGCTGAAGTGAAAATGGTAAATGTGCAAGGTTTATAGTGATGCTGCTGGTACTACAACTCAAGACAGGTTATAAGACTTAGTGTAATGAAGATAGTGAAGTTGTGAAACTAGAATTAGTTGTAATGATGTATAAGATGAAGGCTGAGAGCTTATTGTTTTAGATGAAGTTTGAGATAACAAGTGTTTCTGAGTTGTTAGAATTGTGGTTAGTAGAATTGAATTGCATGATCTTTTGTATCTTGAGTTTAGACCTAATAGTCATCCCAGTCAGCTTACCTGATCTGACTTGGTGTGTCTGACTGAGTTAACAGATCTGACTCAGTAGAATTTGACCGAGTAGACTCGTTGAGTCGTACTTGACCTTGACCGCCTGGCCTGACTTAGACTTGGACTTTGACTAACGTTGATTGTTAGAGACCCGTTGACTGTTATTTTGACCGTCAGTGACCGTTAGTTTGGCCCAGATGGACCGGGCCTTGTGTATTGGGCCGAGTTTAGTGGACTTGGGCTTAGAGCCATGTATTCTTAGTTTGATGTTTTGGACCTCTTATGGTTTGAACTAGCTTTTGGTTCCTTCTACAAAGTGGTAGATATTCATAAGACCTGGACTATAGAACCAACCTAATCGGATTAGTAAAACATTGGAAGTGTTAAAGATAAATAATGAAAAGGTATAGAACCATAAATGGGCTTAGAACTATTAGATAGTTTACTTTGCCTATAACTAGAGAATTGTATGAGATTGTGTTATGAGCCTTGTGTGAGCCTTTTGGCTAACCTTTAGAGTGCTTGTGTAATTAACAGTTAATTTGTATTAACAACGATCGAATCAAAGGATGAACCAAAGGATTGTGGATCTCAAGGTAAGTGAGACTTGTCATCAAAAGAGGTGGGAATCGATATCTTGGTCCAGAGGAATCGATATCTTAATCCAGAGGAATTGGGTGAATCGGCTCTGAGTCACGCTCTGAGTATCGGCGATTGACTCGGAGAATTTTTTCTTCACGAATCTCTTTTTCAACGCTCTCTGTCTTCATTGATTCAGGTAATTTTCCTTAAATTCTTTCAATCGATTACTATTTCAATGATTATTGATGATTAGATGGTTGGATTGATGGATAATAGTACTAAATCTAACATCAATATGTCTGAAATTGGTAATAATGAAGTTGTGAAAAAAGTTCCGTCGATTAATTTGCCTGATGATCTTTTTGAAGAGGGTTTAAATCCTTGGAAATTGTCATTAATATGCAGATTAGAATTACAGAAAATTAAGTTTGTGGATGCTGCTGCTATATTGAGGAATCAATGGAAGTTGGTTGGTAATTGTAAGCTTATTCCATTGGGAAAAGGGTTTTTCACTATTAAGCTTGATAATGAAGTGGATCGTCGTTATATCAAAAATGGATTGTGGGAAGTTCAAAATCAAGTATTAAGAATCGTGAATTGGGTATCTAATTTTCGTCCCGTAGTATCAAAGAACCTCAAAAGCTACGTTTGGGTTAGATTGCTGGATTAGGTTTGGAAGAAAAGTATTTAAGATCTCGTGATGAAATTGGTACTCCAATTAAAATTGATATCGCATCGAACGATGTGAAGTGGGTTATTATGCAAATGTTCTTGTGGAGGTCGATTTTGCTCAAGATATTCCTAATAAAATCTGGATTAACACAAAATATGGAGGTTTTTTTCAGAATATATCAATTCCAGATTGTCCAAAGTTTTGTCACTCTTGTCGAATTGTTGGTCATCTTACTACTGAATGTAGAGTGGAAAAAAATAAACAACAATCAAATGTTAGTAATTCTCAGCAAAGACCAGTGCAGGCTCCTGCAAGTAATCATATTCCTTTTGATATATGTGATAGATCAGAAGTTGAAGCTGAAAAGAAGTTGTAAAAGTTGCTACACCTTGTGCAAAACCAATGAAGTTGATTCAATTATTAGTACTATTAATTCTTCACAACAATTAATAAGTACTCAGTAATCCATTCCTCTAGTAGGTGGAAGATTTAGTGCACTTGAGCAACGGAGGAAGTTATTAACGATGTTGATGAAGAAATTATGGTTTGAATTAGCTCCACGTAAAATTAATTCAAATAGTCAGCTAATACTTGATCTAGAAAACGGTGTAGTTAAATTTGTTGATTCCGCACTGGAAAGGTTACCTCGAACCCGTAGCTTTTACTTCTTGGTCCTCTATTGCTTCTACTTCAAAGAAAAAGGCTAATGCTCCACCTGATAAGAATGATACTAGCCTTAAAAATGTGGCAGCTCCTTCTACTAAGCAAGGTAATGGCAATAATTTTAAAGTTCAAAATAAATACAACTTTAGGAAAAATGTTGGTAAGGGGGGTCCAAAAAACCCCAATTCTCCAACATGAAAATCATCTTTTGGAATTTAAGGGGCCTTAGAAGAACTAGGGCTCAGCAGAAGCTTAGATCTTTAGTCAATCAATTTTCTCCTTCTTTAGTTTGGATTGCAGAACCTCATGTTCATTGTACTCCTTCTTTTTGTAACAAATTGAATCTGCCTGGGATGCAATCCATGGCAATTCATAATTCTTCTTCTCATCATAAGGGTAATATTTGGTTATTTTGGAGTAATTCTATTTCAGTTCCTTCAGTTGTATCTATTACAAGTCAGATGATTACAGTGGAAGTAGGTGAAGTTATGGTATCTGGGGTACATGCTAATGTCAAAATGGTGCAAAGACGATTTCTTTGGTCTGAAATGCAGATGATTAGTGAGTTTAAAAAGCCTTGGATTGTGTTGGGTGACTTCAATGCAGTTCTTTCAATTGAAGAAAAGTGGGAGGAAGGTCTCCTTCAAGAAGGTCAATGTTAGATTTTAGTGAATGTTTGGATCAATGTCAACTAATACAAGCTCCAAAAACAGGATTAGATTTTTCTTGGTCCAATTGTCAATATGGAGATAAAAGGATTCTATGTCATCTTGATAGAGCTTTCTTCAATCTGGAATGGTTGGATAAATTTCATGATTGGGGATATAAAGTGGGTTTAAGGATTGTTTCAGATCATTCTCCATTATTTGGTGGATGTGCAAACATACCTAAGCCAAAAATGTTCCTTGAGATTTCGTAAGATGTGGCTTGATCATCCGGATTTCTTCAATTAGTTCGTAAAATTGGGCATTACCATTATCGGGGATCCAGCTTTTGTATTTATGAATAAACTTAAAAGACTAAAGCAAATTTTAAAGGAATGGAACTGGAGTGTGTTTGGAAATGTCCAACAAAAAATTAAGGAAGCTGAGGAAAATGTCAAGAACAAGATGCTCATCTCAGATAATGATCCACACAATACAATTGCTTTGAATGATTTGGTGCAAGCACAAAATGAGTATAACTCAAGAGAAGTTCAATATAGTACCATGATGAGGCAAAAATCAAGAATAAAGTGGGTTAAAGAAGGTTCTGGTAATACTCAATTTTTTCATACTAATCTCAAGGTTAGGCGCTCTCATAATCTTATTACTGAACTAGAAGATGAAAATGGAAATTTAATCACAGATCAAGAACAGATTGCAAATCTTCTTGTCAATTTTTTTGAGCGAAAATTTCAGTATCAAGAAAACAGAGTGGATAATTCTCTTTTTGATGCTCTTCCTAAACTTATAACTGAAGATGATCAGCAAATGTTAGATGCCTTGCCGATCACTTGAAGAAATTAAACAAGCAATTTTTGACATTGATGCCGAAAGTGCTCCTGGTCCCGATGGCTTCTCGGTATGTTCTACGAGCATGCTGGAGTATTATTCAACATGATTTGGTTAGTGTTGTTCAATTACATTGGAAAAAGAAAGTTCATTCCTAAGGGTCTAAACTCTAACTTCTTAGTACTTCTAACTAAAGTACAAGGTGCTAAAAAGCCTAGCCAATTCAGACCCATAGGTTTAAGTAATGTAATCTTTAAAGTTTTTACAAAAATTATTACATCTAGAATCGGACAGTTAATCACAAAACTAATATCCCCATAGCAAGTTGCATATGTCAAAGGAAGGAGTATTCATGAACAGATTCTTATGGCGTCTGAACTTGTTAATGAAATGAAATCTAAAAGGAGGGGTGGTAATGTTGAATTAAAATTAGACATTTCACAGGCATATGATTCAGTAAATTGGAATTTTTTATTTCAAGTACTTCAGCAGTTTGGTTTCTCATCAGATTGGTGCCAGTGGTTACAAATTTTATTTGCATCGGCAAGAGTTTCTGTAATGGTCAATGGTGGACCCAGAGGTTTCTTCTCTATGGGTAGAGGACTAAAGCAAGGAGATCCACTATCTCCAATCCTGTTTATCATTATGGAAGAGGTTTTAAGCAGGGGGATAACTAATTTGGTTCATTCAGGTAAACTACAACCTATGGTAAACAGAAAAGGAACACACCCTACTCATTTGATGTTTGCTGATGATGTTTTCATCTTCTCAAATGGTTCTAAAAAAAGCCTAAAGAGTTTAATTCAATTACTACAAGAGTATCAAGATAGTTCAAGGTGCGATCATAAATAGAAGTAAAAGTAAGTGCTTTGTAGATGGTTGCACACCTCAAAGAAGAATGCAAATTTCTGAATTATTGCATATGGAGCTTACATCTTTTCCAGATAAATACTTAGGCATTATTCTCATGCATGGCAGAGTTAAATCATCTATTTTGTGGCCAATAGTTGAAATGATGCGAGATGACATTAGCAAGATGGAAAGGGAAATTATTGGCATTTCATAATGATTGATTTTAATCAAGTCTGTTCTTTCTAGTTATCCTGTATATTCAATGGCAGTTTATAAATGGCCAAAGTCAATAATTAAAATATGTGAAAGGATTATGAGAATTTTCTCGTGGTCGTGGGATTATGAAACTAGAAAGTATGACATTTTAGCTTGGAATAAAGTTTGCACTCCTATTAATGAAGGTGGGTTGGGAATTAGAAGACTTGAAGTGGTTAATAAGGCCTTATTAATGAAGATAATGTGGAAAATGCATACCTCCGAGGATGAATGGTCAAGGTTTTTCTTTGTCAAATACAGAGACAAGAATGATCAATGGTGCACTAAATGGAAGTATTCTTCGATGATGGACTGACCGAAGTGGGCATGGAAGCAATTGAAAGATGACATTCGATGGAATATAGGGAATGAGGAGAAAACATCTGTATGGTTTGATGTGTGGATTGGAGATCAACCTTTAATTGAAATTATGGGCTATACAGATTATGTCAAGGCTAATTTGAGTATGAAAGTTAAATATTTATTATTTCAGCATACCTGGATGATCCCACAAGAAATTCAAGATAATCTGCCTGCCTTGCTTCCTACAGTGAGTGTTGGAGTTGATATCATTGTGTGGAGTGGTGATCTTAAAGGTAAATTTTCAACATCCTCTGCTATTAACATTATAAGGCATAAAGAACCTCCTTTACAATGGCCATCAAAACTTTGGAAACCTTTTTTACATCCTACTATTGCAAGTAATGTATGGAAAATCAGACAAGGTGTTTATGTGGATGATATAAAGAAGGTGAATCAAGGTTTTTCCATAGCCTCAAGATGCTGTATATGTAAAGTTCATCAAGATTCCATGGATCATCTTTTGTGGTCTTGCAATTTCAGCACAAAAATCTGGAGATGGCTCTATAATTCCTTCCAATGTAAATGTCCAACTTCTTTTGATGATATTCTTACATTTGCAAGGCATAAAAGTTCCATAATACAAGAAGTCTGGGCAACTGCTGCTTATGCTACAATTAGGGAACTTTGGTTTCAGAAGAACAAGGTAATGTTTGAAAACTCTCACCCTAATGATCTTCGGTTCAAATGTAGAATTATAACTCGGTTTATGAAGGAAGTTATAGAATGAAGGGAACCAGGGATGGAACCAAAATTATGATTCGAGGGTCCGAACTTCTTCAACATTAGAAACATTTTCTCTAAATTCACTTCAATTGTGGAATGTCAATGGAATGCTCCGCAGAAGGGTATGTAATGTTTTGTTGTGATGGAGCAAAGATTTGGCAATCCAGGGATGCGGGTTTGGAATCATTGCAAGGAATCATTTTTGTCGGGTGTTGGGGACTATTTCGGGTGGTATAGGCATTGCTACCAATTACATTGCAGAGGTCATGGTCGTAGTGTGGGCAATTGAATGGGCGGTGAGGCTACTTTGTAATAAAATTATCATCACTCCGATTCCAAAGCAGCGGTAGAAGATTTCAAGAAAGGAAGTATCCCTGGTTTGTTCAAACTAGATGGAAAAAGCTTGCAGGTCTATAAATGAAATTTTATATATTCATTGCTACGAGAGAAGTCAATTTCTCTGCAGATGATTTGGCTAAAAGAGGTGCAAGACTTCATCTGGGAGAAGTGGAGATTCATGAAGGAAGGCCATCTTTCTTAATCAAGCTGGAAATGCCAGGAAAAAAGTATTATAGGTTTTGCTAGTTTAATCTTTGGTTTTGATTTTTTTGATTTTAGGTCCTTTTTTTTCTGTTCATTTAAATCCTTGTAATCCTTTTTAGTTATTCTCTTTAATAAAATTTTGTGATTTAGCAAAAAAAAAAAAAAAAGAAGGTGGGAATCGATAACGAACTCTCTTGTGTTCATTATTGTTTTATAAATCTATCTTTTGTGAAATCCATGCATATCTTTGTTACTATATGATAGTGTATGCATGTATTATCTGTGTGTATTACAAACTAGTTTTCTTTTACATTTTGGGATGGGCTTGGATCTTTAGAAACAACTAATATCTGTGTTTTGGGAGTATTTACTTATTTTTCAAAAAGTGATTCTTTCCATTGACTGGAAAGTAGTTACAAACTTTACTTGTTGTTAGCATGTAAGGAACCCTTTTCCTTTTGATTGGTGTGAGATGTGTGCCCCTAAATGTTATACCTATTCTATGCAAACCTAGATAGACCTCGTTGGGTTGAATATTATATAGGTCTGGTTTTAATTTGGCCATTATACTTTCCCTATTTCTCAGACGGGGCAACGCATGTCTCATACGTGAATGTTTACTGTTTCTTTTAGATTACTTTCAAAAGCTATTATATTATGTTTTGGTGTTTAGAGAGAATGATGTTGAGAATCTTATGTCTGATTGTTGGATTTTACATGCGAGAGGTATAAGGTTCTTCATGTTAAAGTTCTTCCGTCGGCTATAACATTAACACCATTAGATCTCCTTAGATACTTGCTATGTATAGTGCGCGTATAATAAGGTACTGGTAAGGTACAAATCTTATATGACTACGGGGTCGTCAAACCTCAGGGCGCTTTAATGATCATTGAAGAATCCGCAAGAGTCACGCCTTACTACTCCGAAGGACTCGCGTCGCTAACTATTATTTGTGTTGTGAATCAGCGGCCGCAAGATTGGTTGGTAGAACTTTATATTTCCGTACAACTTATTATCTTAATATGGTTTATCTGTTTTCCGTATTTTATCGGTTTTCAGTAAAACCTGCATTGTCTGCAAATCATTCTAGTGATTACTTGAAAGTTAGTTATTATTTATACTGGGCACCCCTTTTAGGGATGATGTGCTCACCCATTCCCACTTTCGGGTTTTGAGACAGATCAAGATCGCACGCGACGTAGACAATGACTTCGAGGAGTTGGTTTCATTAGTTGGTTGGCTTCCGCTATGTTTATTTTGTTGTATATTCTATTTGTAAACCAACTCACTATTAAATATGTACCACTTGAGAGGAGTTCTTGTATTTATTTCAGAGAGGGTTTAGATTCGGGTTAATCTTTGTTTAGAACTTCTTACTTAATGTTTAAATAGATGTATTAGATCTTTAGTGCCTCACTTTTTAGCTAATCTCTTGGATTAGTCTGCTGCTAGCTTAGGGGGCGCTACAGTGTTGGTATCAGAGCTCACTATTAGATCTTACATGCGCAACAATAGGATTAGCCAGTGACAGATAGTGAACTAGATTAGTTTAGAACTGGGTTTGGTTTGTGAGATAAATCTTAAATCACTAAAAACAATCAATAACTAAAACATTTTTGTATTGAATTGATTGATTAATTTGTTCAATATGTTGATTGTTTGCTTCTTGTTTTGCGTGTATATATCTATGAAGTAAAAATTGTAGGCTGAAAACAATTGTGGTATAAGTTAGAAATTTCAATAAATAACTAGAAATTAGTTAGTCTCAATTGAATGATACTTAGATAATCTAGCACTGGAGAATAGTGAGGTTTGAAATTCTGGTGTGTTTGTGTTGTCTTTGTTCGTAGGAAACCATCGTCGGGTCTTGCTAGCCTAGACAGGCCAACTACAAGCATGGATTACCATTCATAAAAGGAGGACTTGCTTCTATTAGTAAACTGATAGATCCCAGAATTTAATTTAGAAACTAATAGAGTACCTTTTCCTATAATTGGAACCATTAATCTATTAAAATAAAAATGAAGTTAAAATTGTAAAAGTAGTTAAGATAATAGTTCGACCATTAGTGTTAATAATAAATGATAATAGGATCACTAATAATCATAACAGAAGTAATACTAACACTTATCAAATAGTATTGTAATGAACTTTATCTAATCAAAATCTCATTAGTAAATATTTAATGATTAAAGTAATAATTAGGATCAAGTAGCTATGCAAAAATTATTAATAATTATCTACGATCAAATTTTATTAAATCAAATAAAGTTAGAAATATGTTCCTTTGCATTTAAAATAACTACCAGATAGTTAATATAAGACTTATTCGGATACGCTTTAAGAACGTGCGAACACAATGCATAAAATAATAAGACTAAATTTTCTTAGAAATTGTATACCCAAATTATCTTTAGTCTAATAACTGATAAAGACAATTATGTTTAAAAATGTTGATGAGGTAGAAATAATTCTTGGGAAATTACAAATCAATGCAGTAATAATAATAATAATAGCACTAGTATATAAAATAAAAATGAATAAATAAAATCAATTATAGTAATCTTTACATGAATGTAGAGTTATATTTAGAAAATTAAGGCTTAGTGTACGAACTGGACTATTCACCAAATCAATAACGATAATAATAAAGATAGTAAGAATAGTAACACATATGATAATAGTATTTCAATAATTATGTTAATAGCAAATTTATAGTAGACAATATTTAGAAAATTTATATATTGTATAACAGTAAAGTTAAAATATCAGATATTATAGATTTACGTGAAATCAAATTTGGATTAGCTATATGCATAAATGTATAACAAATATAGAACTACATCAAATTAATAAATTACTAAATATGAAATTATAAATTTTAGCGCGAAAAACTCAGACATAATTATCTGTTAGAATCAAATTCACCATAGTGAGCTTAGAGACAATCATATTTTGCAGAGATTAGCCTTTTGAACTTAGAGCTACAAATTATAGATTCTAGTTGTGGAAAACCATATAGGCTTGTGTTTCATTTCTTGTTGTTTCGAACTAATTTAAAATGAGTTACCTTCGCGCGTTTGTAAGTATGAGCCGTACTTGCATTTAGTCGAGAAATAGTAATTCTCCATAAGGTGGGGAGTTTTTGAAGTCTATATGGTGGATCGATTTTCGAGGACGAAAATCATATAAGGTGGGGAGAATGTAACGAGCCTCAAGATCGTCAACGCTATTAGACCAGTCATGAGACGACTAAGCCGTTATTGACCCGATTAATAAGAGATGAACTTTAATTAAAATAAATTAATCTAACAACGATCTAGTTACGATAATAGTATCACTAGATAGGTGTCGAAAAGTTATACGAGATAGACTACTCGAACGTGTCATCCGAATACCGGACGAAGAAGATATCACAAGAGTTGTATGAGGGGAAAAATAGTCAATTTTGCATCTAAACCGCCTGGCTGCCCTTATCCTTTTTCTGGGCGCCTTAATAATTATTCTTGGTCTTATCTGCTATTGTCATCCTCTAAGAATGTTTCAATGATTGAAATAAAGAGATTAGAATCATGTAACCATCTTTGGATATAAGCATATAGTGTGTTCGCACATTTGTGTATAAGTCCAAAACCGGGAACCAAATGTATACATACTTGTTTGTGTACTAAATGGTTGATGGAGACTGGCTAAGTATGCGTACACATACTGGCGGAAGTTCACGTCCGTGAATTTCTACTGAGTTTGGAAATTAAAAACCAACTCAACCAGTTATCAAAGTATGCGTACACGTACTTTGGAATTTCTGCTGAGTTTGAAAACCAAAGCAAACTCAAATCCAGTTACTTAAGTACGCATACTTGTATGCATACTTAAGTGTATGCGTACTTAAGTGGTTACTTTCTAAAATCGGTCATGTACATGAACCTAAACATTTATAAAATAAGGAATGCAATCTTTGCAAACCGTGGCTATAATGTTCATGTATTAATTCGAGTGAATCAAACTGATTTTGCTTCAATTGTGTTCTTATATACTTCTATGAGAATATAGCAATTGAACGGTTCTTTAACTAGTTTCATTTGAGTCATTTGAACTAGTTATGGTTAAGATGAATAAGGTTGATATGGGCGAAATCATATGGCTAATCTCGGTTAACTATTTATGAACCAACATGGTGTACACGTTAGGGTACGGTTACATAAACCTAAATGAGGGTACATTTCATTTGTGTGTAACAAGATAAGTTCGATCTAACGGTTGAAAGATATTAGCTTGGTTGAATCAGGTTTTTCATCTAACGGTGAATATTGAATGCTTTGTTACCAAGGTAACTTGGATTGCAAACCCTGATTTCAAAACTATATAAAGGAGAACTCTAGCAACTGGGAAACCTAATCCCCACACCTCTTGTGTGTTACTAGTTGCATAACTAGAGTCGATTTTCCTTTAACCTTAGGATTCTATCTAGACCCTGTAGGTTAACGACTTCAAAGACTTCATTGGGATTGCGAAGCCAGATCCAACTATTTTCTTTGTAGTTACGTGTTCTAATCTTGCCTGATTCTATCGTATTGAGTACAATTGAAATAATTGACTCGAGATTAATTTCTCCGATAGGCAAGATAAAAGTAATCACAAACATCTTCGTCTCATCGTTTGTGATTCCACAATATCTTGTTTCGCTAGTCGATTAAGATTATTGTTAGGTGATTGATAATACTAGGCTGTTCTTCGGGAATATAAGTATGGTTTATCAATTGGTTCATGTTCACCTTGATTTATCAAAATACGGAACAAAAACTCTTGGGTATTTCTGTGGTAGACAGATTTATTCAATTCTATAGACTTTTCTGTGTGAGACATATTTGTTTATCAAGTCTTCGACTTTTGGTCGTAGCAACTCTTGGTTGTGGGTGAGATCAACTAAGGGAATCAAGTGCGTAGTATCCTGCTGTGATCAGAGACGTAAGGAACGCAACTGTACCTTGAATCAGTGTGAGATTGATTAGGGTTAAAGTACAGTCCACTCGGAATTTAATTGGTAGTAGACTAGAGTCTGTAGCGGCTTAATACAGTGTGGTGTTCAATCTAGACTAGGTCCCGTGGTTTTTCTGCATTTGCGGTTTTCTCGTTAAAAAAATTCTGGTGTCTGTGTTATTTCTTTTCTGCATTATATTTTGTTATATAATTGAAATATCACAGGTTGTGCGTTAAGATCAATCAATTAGAATATCCAACCCTTGGTTGTTTATTTGAATTGATTGACACTTGAACATTGGTCTTTGGTACCGTTCAAGTTGTTTCACATAATAATCAGGCTCGCGGATTTCTATCTGTTTGATTTGCTGATTACATTGTGAAATAGAGATATTAAACTCTTTGATATACTTTACTCTAGATTGAGTCTGACTGTCTAGTTGATTCTCTAGAAAGTGTATTGTAGTAAGTCCTCTAAAATTGCCAAACGAATTTTTGGGTGTGGTTGTTAGACCCCCACATTTTCAGGTCTCCAAGAATACTTCAGTGAGTCGGTTGTAGGAATCGATGGAGTTGGGTGGTAGGTTATCGAACCATGACAAAGCCGAGCCCTTCAGAATTGAAGTGAAGTATCTATACGGGACTATCGGGCCATTGTTCGGTTATATTAAATAAGGCGAGCTGCAGGATCATTGGAACCATCATAACATTCAAATTCTGGGATCGGACACTTTGGAGGAATGAGCACTCTTGCCAGGTGCGTAGTCAGTGATGTAGTAATGGCTTCTCTCATTACTTCCTATAGTCTTCCTCCTCCTTGCTTTGCCTTCAGCTACTTGATCTCTGACATCATTTCGTTACAAAGATTTTCCATTGTAAGGAAATGCTCGTCCTAAATTGCTTCTCGCCCCGGCCTTCAGGATTCGCTGTCGAAATAATCAGAATCTCCAGGCACGTAATCGGGCTCAGATTGTCTATTTCTTCCTACGGTGCGGCGATCTAGTGGTTCTGGGTTGTTGATAGTGGTTATGATCATTCTTCGGTTATGGTTCGGCTCTGGTGCTTTGGAATTTGCTTCGTCGTGTTGGTTTGCCACCTCTGCACTAAGGGCAATTTTATCCTCAAGCTCTTGATGTTCTCGTGCAAGTAGTGCCACCGCGTCTGCATATGCCTTTTGGTTCCTTTTCATCTCCTCAATCTCTGCAACCAATTGAATGGAGTGGTTTGATCCTTGGTTCGGAGTCCCTCCTTGTGCTTGTCCTCCAGCAACAACGGTATGGTCTTCGTCTACGGTCTGGATTAAGGGGATCCATGGATCCGTGGGCAGGATTTTAAGTTCCATTAGTTGAGGTGTTGGTTGGTTCTCCGTCAGCAGAGGTTAGTTTTGTTCATTGGTCAGTGGCATCCCATAGATAGGTTGATGCATCACTTTTGCAACCACTTCTCGTTGTTCGTTGGCACGGGTCGTCGCTGCTGCCTTTGCTGCATCGGCTTTGGATGCTGCGGTTTTGAGTGCTGTCGATGCTATAGAATTGGAATCCAATGGCGAGTTACTTTCCGCCGCATCTTGCCTTTTGCTTGCCGCTTTAAGCTTCTCGCCCTTCTGCTTGCTTTGTGTTACGATTGGTGTTGTTCTTGGTGTCTCCTTTGATGCTGCTCTTGTCTTTCCGATATCTTTTGTCTTATCCATGTTTTGCACAAGTAGATAATTAACAAGAAAAACAAATTCACGAATATTTTGTTAGGCCCGAGCACAATGATTAAGTAAAGAAGATAAAGGTATTTTCGAAACCAAGGGGCCGAAGTATAAATAAAATCCAGATCTAAGGCTATTTTCGAAAGAAATACGTAGATTTGAGGGTTTTCCATGGTTAAAATCCAGGTGTTTTGTATTTTGTGGTGATCTTTCAAATCTGAGGGACTTTCGTAGTGAAAACTCATGTTTTGTATGAAATTTTTTAGATCTGGGAATTTTTTTGTGGTAAAAACTCTGATTTTGTATGAAACCTTTTGAATCTGGGGGTTATGATTTGTTACCCAAAGTCGAAAAACAAAATGGGGTAATAACAATGGTTTACATGAAAAGATAAATCTTTTACCGGGACAAAAAAGAGTCCATGTTTCTAGTGCCAAATTGTGAACACAGAAGTAACGATCATAACTTTGTGTCCACAATCAATGTTCGCAGTGATGGTTTGTACGATATTTAAAATACATGAATAATCATAAAATGACGGGAAGAGCTCTGAGCATACGAGCTCTTCATCACTCTGTTTATACTAAGTTCGAATGCATAGTAACGATCATAAATAAACATGTAAGTCTAAGTAAATGATAAGTGCAGAATGTAAATGAGACATCGATTTACGTGGTTCGGCACTAAGGCCTACATCCACGGGGTACTGAGGTTTTACTATGTATTGATCGAGATTACAAAGATTAGTTGAACGACTCTGAGTAAGGAAATGAAGGCCAAGGAAAAAAGGGACTTCTCATACCTAGTATTACACTTTCCTCTCTGTCTCTCTACTAATAATTCTCTATCCAATTGGTCGACCCCCTCTTCAAAGGTTGAGCAGGGTATTTATAGATTTCTTACGTAGGCATCTCCTCACTGAAACTGCTGTCATTTATCGTCTTGGTTGGTGTGCCGATCCCGAAGACTATCTTCGTGATGATCCGATGCCTCCAACGGTAATATGTTGCACCGATGACCCACCTCCTCTTCTTCCATAGGGAATTCGACACGTATTCTATTTTCGTAGCTTTTAATGCGGGTGGTTGGGCGATCCATGACGGATGTCGACGATTCTTTCTTTGAACTAATTGTCACTTCTTTATAGAGGGTTTCATCCTCTCCTTCCATTTCGAATCTATCTTGGGATGGGATAAAGAAAGCTTATTAAAATCCTAATGTGCTTCGTGGTAGTCTTTGCATCAGGTGCTCCTTGGTTTATCGACCGTTGGATCTATTTTATGATGGATACGTGACAGATGATGATTCATATTCCTATGATGTTGTAACTTGGCATCATGGTTCGATGTTCTTTTGGTTTATGGGTTACACGTGGGCTTTCCTTGACACGTGGTCAATTGTGAATAATGTGTATACAACAATCCAGCACCCTTCAAATACGTACATCACCTTTATTCTTCACAGAATTTCCACTTATGTCTACGGACAAAAATATCATCTTCTTAATTCCGGAAGTAAAGATCCACCAATATCAGTTTGAAAACCTCAATCTATCATTTCCATTCATTACTCCGTGTCAGCATCTTCCAACTTAGCCACACTCCATTTTCATCTACAATCACAGCCACCACTGATTACAACTCTCTCTCCGTTTTAATACCCATTAAGACCTAGCACCAACATTCAGTTTCAAAGCTTGAACTCGTCTCCATTCACGGATGAAGAATTAACCTTGTTTCTCTTCCATTCACATTAGCAGATCTGTAGACAACCACCACTGCCTTTTATGGATGAAACCCATTAAACCAGTCGAGCAGACTCAGTCAATCACATATTTGCTTGCACGTTCAGGGCCCTGGAAGCAACAACAACTCGCACTTCACTCGACTGCAGACTCTACTTATTCATCCACCAAAAGACCCATGCCTATAGTTAATTCAGCTGCCACGAACACCACAAATACATTGATGTTGCTCATTTCATCATGAAATGCCGAGACTAATCTGAGCAAAAAGATCCAACTCCACTGCAAAACCAAGCAGCAAAACAAAACCATCCATTTGATTCCCCATTTACATCTCGATGACTGCCCATTCGACCACCAGCAGCTTCAATCCATCGCCTGAATTTTTCCATAAAGTTTCTATATTGTCTCGCACCATTAATATCGTTTCAGATCCCACCAACAGAAGTAAAGAAAGTTGCATAAAAGTAACGACAGGTGCTTGGAAATCTTCCTGTACTCAGTTCTTTAACCCTTGGTGGCTTCACATGCATAAGAGAGGCTTGAGTACACAAAGAATACTATCCCCTGGCCGAAAAATGTAACCAAGCACTACTGGGCACAAGCTGTGTTAGCTTGATAGTCTACACTTAAATGAGCTGTCTCTTCGTAGTTCGATGAGTCAGTTTGGTGCTTTTCTCCACAAACGCCATTTAATCTGTAACTTAATTGTTTATTCTCTGGATGATCAAATTCACTTGTACTTTCTACAAAAGCACTAAAATAGTGTTATTAGTCAAAATATCGAGTCCTAGCTAATATAAATATGGGTATAAAATGTAGCACTTAAGTGCTTATCAAACACCCTCACACTTATATTTTGCTAGTCCTCGAGCAAAACAAAGAATATATCCTCTCTACAGCTGGATATGGAGATGACTGCTAAACAGCGAGACGGATCCACTAAACAGTGGTATAGAGATGTCGCTAAATGCCTAAACGAAACCAGTAAACAGTGGTATAAAGATGTCTGCTAAACAGCGAGACGGATCCACTAAACAGTGGTGTAAATATGTTTTCTAAATAGCGAGACGGAACCACTGAATAGTGGTGTAGATATGTCTGCTAAACAGCTAGACAGATAATCGGAAAGACCTGCTCAACAGCTAATCATGTAGTGCAATTTTTTTTTTTGGTTTATTTAGCGTTTAGTACCCAGAAAATGTCCAACACCTAGCTTTGGTACCCAATATTTCAAATATTAAGGCTTGGTACCTAGACCCGTTAAAGACTGTCAATCCTGATCATTGACTTAACTTTCTGTTAGTTGAATAATTAAAATTAATTACTTAATGTCGTTAACTCACCGTCAAAAAAATAAATAAATTCATTACACCTCTTTCAACCTTTTTCTACCACGATTTTCTTTCTTATCTCTCGAGCTAATCCCGTATAACAATTGCATCCTGCAAATTTTCTTCAGCTCATACCAAAAGCAGCAATACAACCAACTGCCTATTATTCATCAGCACGATGGTCGCAGATATATAATTGAAAATTGAAATTCCCAAATCATTCAACAACAAACCTTCAAAGAACCAACATGAAATCCTCACGAGAACACTCCATCATCACCACTAACATCCACCGGAACCAGAAACACTCTCACCACCACCAGGCACCACCACCACAATCAAGCAAATAAAATCCAGTTAAAACCCATCGTTAATTTCAAACAAGCATACATAATTTTGAACCCCATCAATGAATAAACAAGCAAATCAACACAAAGTTACAACTTTTTATTAAATTTCCACTCAAACAATAACCCAAATCCATCCATAATTGAATCAATTTGACTACACATATTTCGACCAATATCCCCACCAACATACCTCTTTCAAACCCCATCAACAAATCAACTATCATATCAAAAGTTCAAACTCTTCAAAACCTAATTTCCTTCTCAATTAAACCTTGGGAAGATTCACCAAATCATTAATCGAAACCCTAAAAAAATCACTATTAATAATAAATCAAAATCAATACACAGCTAGATGCAGAGAAAGGGAAAAGATGAAATAATAATTTCCTGAAACCTACCTTTTCACAAATCTAGTTGTTCTTATTCCTGTTCAAATTGGAGATCTAATTAACTATTTTATATATGAAAATTAAATATCAGAGTTATAAGTGAGAAAGAAACGGAAGTGGAAATAAAGGCATTCCTATTGTTTTTTGGTTCTCGAAGGGATGAGGATGTATTTTTATTATCTTTGTTCTTGCAGTTACACAGAGACAAAGAAGAATATTAAACAGAAATGGAAACTATTTTGGGTTTAGGAATTGACTAAAGATGATTTAATCATGGCCATATATTCGGATGCCATGTTCAGATTTGGACACGTACACTAACTGACGTTAGGACATATAGTCATTGTTTTGGTTCTCAAGGTTAATACGGTAACAAGATATGTTATGTTACAGAAATTTTATTTCAGTCAAGTCAACGGTTTGGCTTGACAGTGTTTGACGGGTCAAGGTACCAACCCTTAATATTTCAAATGTTAGGTACCAAAGTTATGTGTTGGTCATTTGTTGGGTACCAAACGTTAAATAACCCATTTTTCTTAAAAGAAAATTCCTAACAAAATGAGAATCTATAATTTAAAGAGAATTCCTAACGAAATGAAAATATATAAAAATCGAAATGTTTAACCACTCCCCCACACTTAAATATTACATTGTCCTCAATGTAGTTGAGTCATCCATCGTAGAAATTAAGATGGAAAATTCTTAAAATGATATGAAACAACCAAACAAGTAAAAATAAAAAATAGAGTAAAGGGAACAAATCTAATGGGTTGACTCCCATGAAGCAAAATTTATTTGTTTCCTTGCATTCCAGTAGCACGTTCTCAAACAAGGTGAGGTTGGTACCCAAAATAAGCTACCAATCATATATATATATAGTCTGAAAAGTTGGGGATCAACCCAACTAATCCGGTCAGCTTAAAATATGCACTTGCAAACACTATAAGCCTCCAAAAAGATGTGTAAATCCATTCCCAGTATAAAACAGTCCTTTGTCGAGATAAGTAAATCACTCACATGGACAACAAACATGGAATGTATATGAGTTTCTATTTGGGAAACACTTAAGCATACTCTTAAGTGTGACTTGCAAAGGATGATTGGAAGCTCTGACAAGATCTCAACAATGTTATTTGGTCAAAAGTCCTTTAGAAACACAAATGGTATTGGGTTCAAAAGCAAGACTATAATCACAAAGAATTTCTTTGTTCCAGACGGTTTTGGAATGGTGGATGTAGAGTGTTGTGATAAAAACACCAAAACAGAAATTCCTCTCTGTATTGCTTGTTTTGTGGAAATGCGAATCATGTTCAAAGTAAGAGTTTAAAAATTCAAGAAGAATAACAAAAGGATTGCCAAGCTTCAGAATGACATGCAGAGGATGAATCTGGCCTTAAGCAACCAACATATAACTCCTGAGGCCAAGAAGAAGTCTCGAAGAACCATAACCAGACGAGGTAATAAGTCAAGTTATATAATAAACCTTGTTAAGTCACCTTGTGACACAAGAAGTGAGCATTCTTCTCACTCCATTGCTACCTGATTGTAGTGATGTCTTCATTCTCTTATTAACTTGAGAATATGAGGATTGCATCAAGGTTGCTCAAGTCTTGTATAATTTTTTATTTATATCTTGAAATTCCTTTAAGTGTTCTCATTAATGGATAATATGTTAGATGTTTTTGGTGAATTCTCTCCAAATATTCAAAATCATACACAAACTTGTGTATTACCCTTATTATTATATACATCATTTCCAGTATGCAAAAGAATTGATGTGTGTATCAACATTTCTTGTGCTCCAAACTCTGTTTAATGAGCTAAGAATAAGTTCTTACTTATGTTTATAAATTTAAATCATGAGAAATTTACATTAGGACATGTAAGATAAGTTTTGTAGAATGAAATATTATATATTATCAAAAACAGGTAAATGGATCACGAACTGTGAAGACTTTTTCAAGGTTCGTATACGAAAAACCTCTTTAGGGTTTTTACAGTATCCCGTGTTCTATTTATATTTTCTTCTTCTTGTAAAAAATGTCTTTCACTATTTATTTCCTGAAAGATACAGAATCATGGCTCCTGTTACCAGAGGTACAACACAAAAGGATGCAGTAGAAGCGGTTAATGTGTATTTATTTTTAAAGGAATCAAATCTCAAGAAAAAAAAAAGAAGGAGAAATCTTCAAATGATGAAAAAGGTTCTTCCTCTAACTCCCTTTTATCTATTTGTTATCATGATATGACTTTAGGGATGCTGTGAAGAATTTTATCTGCCAAAGAAATGATTTAAAATCTCGAATCATTTTAACCTTGGAAAGGATAACTCACTATGAACAAATGTTGTCTCTGACTAAGAAAACCTTGTGTGAACTTAAGAGAGAGCTTAGTGAGTTAACTGACATCTCTGAAGACTTAGAAGAATTGAATGACCCTAGGACTTAAGTAATTGAATGACCTTATCATCAATGAATTTTTCAATAATGAAAGGGAAATTTCTGTAGATGCCTTGCGAAAGCTCTACAATGTCTAGGAAACTTCTTATGAGAATTTATTCTTATGTTTAAGAAGGATAACTAGGGTTTTGTATAGCAAATATTATGATTACACATAGCTATTTCCAACGTTTTTTCATCTTGCAATGTTTTTAGATTTATTTATTTAAATTCTAAGTTATTTGGAAGATGATCTTGTAGTATTTAATCTTATTGGTTTTATATATTGCAAATTTCTTATGATATATATATGCGTTTACGTTCGTGAACTATGATGTATCTCATATATGCTCAAAAGTTAAGTCTATAATGTCTTTATGCAAATATTAATACAAGATAGAATGAACTTTTTGAGAAATTCCGCAGTATTGATCTTTCCCTGATCGACTATTATGTGAAAGTACTGCATTTACTCCGTAAGTTTTCTTATGTTGAGTGATTTCCGGCTAAAATAATCAATAAGATCTTCTTTTGGTTAATTTACTCGATTTTACTGGATACAAATCCATGTGATTTGTTAACGTCCAAAGAAATCCTTCTTTTCTCGTAAAAGTAAGGTCGCTCATGTTGTTCTCTTGGGAATGACATCAAATGGGGGAGAGTTCTTAAATGAACTTGTGCTTAATTGCCATATCTTTGTGGGGATAGCGGTTGTGGAATTTGAAGGGGTTAACTTGTATCTTAAGAAACTCCTTGATGAATACATTAAGTTTCGACTATGTGAATCATCGAAAGAAAGTTGATATGTTTCTCTTTAGTCATGAATTATATTTTGAGAATTTCATTATGATCACATAGTTTTCGTACCTTTGCCAATTTATATTGACAAAAAGTGGGAGAATTATTTAGTAGTTCACACTACACACATATGGTTTACGGATTATTATGTAAGGGGGAGTGGTTTTCATTATAAGATGGAAGCATTGACTAAGGGGGAGTGATACATATAACCATAGTATTATTTCAAAGTTATGATGCAATTGGACTTTGATTTTATATAATAGTACTATGACACTGAATAACAATGATTGAGAACCTTCGTTTTCATATTGTTATTGTTACGGAACTTCAACAACAATGATGCTGAGTTGTAAACATTCAGAATCGATGGAGAACTTGAAGTAACAAAGAATTCAAGGAAGTTGAAGATCCAAGGAGATCAAGCATGATGGATCAGAAGCTACAAAGTTTATTTATTTTTCAATCCATATGTATTGATAGTTTTGTCACTAAAATTGACAAAGGGGGACATTGTTAGAGCACTGCTCGGTCGAACTCGCAAGCGTTGTTATCTCAAGCTTGTTTGTCAAGTTTAGTTGATCAAAACTATATACTTGATTTCTAGTCTACTTACAACTATGTTTCGGATTAGGATAGAAGTGTGTAGTTAAGATTTAGACTTCACGACATTCACTAATTCAAGAAGAAAATCTACTGAAGAGCTTGGAGGAACTTCATGAACAAAAGGTATGTGGAGACTAAAACTTATCTATCACTCAAAAGTCTATTCTATTCTATGTTCTTAAAAGATACTAAGTCGTATATCTATATACACTTTTACATTATACACATTTGAAATTTCGAGCCGAGTTTATCTTGTTTATATATTTCTCGAAATACATGTTGGAAGATTTTTAGCTTTAGCTAAACTTCATCATCTACTTGACGAGTTTGTAGATAATTTATTTGTTGGAAACTAAATATTAGGTCAAGATGATCATGTGAAAATTACCTTGAACATCTTACATGATTCGTGTGAGACAATCATTTGATGTTAATTTGGGAAGTTACGTATTGATCGATTAATCACTTGGTAATTACTTGAAGCTATTGGTATGTGTAAGATTACCATTGTTGTATTCTAAGGGTGTTTCAATGATTAAATGACAGTTTTAGAACTACTACCAATGTCTAGATATGACATAGTATGTGTACTTTGTATGCTAACTGTGAACACTAGTTCAGGTCCGGAACTCTTGTTTGCGAACTGTGTTTGCAAACGGGTTTAACTGTCAAAAGTACGGAACTGCGAATAGTGTTTGCGAACGGCTATGACTAGGTAAGTCCGGAACTGTGGTTCGCGTACTCAGTTTGTGAACACAGTTGTTAGGTTCTAAAATCGGTAAGTATGAAAATTCATACTCATGAACTCAGGTTCGTTTGCGAACTCAGTTTGCGAACTAAAGTCCCTGGAACTTTAATCAAATAAGGTGTACGAACTGATTTTGCAAACCGTGGCATTATGTTCATGAAGTGGTTCTTGTATAAGTACTTTGTACAACTACAAACCAAACCGAATATGAGATAGTGAACATTTGAACAACTCTCTTGAAACAAATTTAGATTCATTTGATTATCTATCATGATTGATTGATCATCATATTTGATCTAGAAGTGTTAATTAGATGAATATGGATAAACTATAAGTGTTCATGTGGTTAACTTGGGTTAACTATTATTGAGCCAACGGTATACACGTTTAGGTACGGTTCATCCATATCCAAATATAGGTATATTTCATTTGTGTGCATCAAGATAATCTAATGGTGGAGATTGATTGCTTATTTTCTAAGAAGACTTAGCTTTAATCTTAAATCAGGAGTTCATCTAACGGTGAATATCAATTGCTTTGTTATTAAGCTATCTTAGCTTTGACTGTAAGCAACCCTGATTTGAAAGACTATATAAGAGAGAACTATAGCATCTGGAAAAGCTAACCCCGATACTCTCGTGTGTCCTAGTTGCAAACGAGAGTCGATTCTCCATTAACCTAGGGTTTTCCAAAATCATTATCAGGTTAATGACTTGAAGACTTCATTTGGGATTCGTGAAGCCAGATCCAACTATTTTCTTTGTAGTTGCGTTTTCTGATCTTACTTTTTCTATCGTGTTGAGTTTAATATTATCTAAGATTTTCTAGAGATTTATCTCTGATAGGTAAGATATAAAAAGTAATCACAACAGTTATACGTCTCAGACTCTTGTGATTCCGCAATAACTTTTTTTGTTAATCAGTAAGGTTATTGTGAGGTGGCTAATATTTCTAGGATGCTCTTCGGGAGTATAAGGCTGGATTATTAGTTGAGTTTCCTGTTCACCTTGATTTATCTAAAGACGGAAACAACAACCATAATAGACTTATCTGTGGGAGACAGATTTGTTTATAAGTCTTCGACTTTAGGTCGTAACTGTTGAGGGGTGAATTTCAGTTTAGGTTCTACCTGTCCTAGCTACTACACATGACCTCACAATTCCAATAATAGTAAGAGAGAGAGTTGTCTTTCCATTGTACCTTGTCCTTTCTTTTATAGGCTTTCCTAAAAGCCCCTCTTTTTACTACTTCATGACACATGTCCTAATACCTCTTAATTACCCTTAATGCCATCCTTTAACATAACCCATTCCTTCTTCATTAATTCCTCCTTTATCCTCCCATCTTTCATGGGTATCTTCTATTTGGGCTTGGGTTTAGTCCCCAAGTCCTACATCTTAACCCAAGTTCACCTCTATTCTTAGGGGCATCTCCAACTCGTTAAGGGGTATTATTTTTCATGTATCAATATTAGTCCCCTGGCTATTGGGTCGATTATCAGATGATCCAATAGCCAAATCCTTTCGTACTCCTATGTACCGCGTGTCATGGAGAGCAGGACAATTGTCGGAGCATTTATGGCGTTTTCTCTTTTATATAGCAGCACCAATCTTCCAGCCTGGTCAATTTTAGTCCTTATCTTCATTTTTTTTTTCTTGTCAAGCGCTTTACGTAGATGGCTCACTCCCTTCACGGGTACGCGTTAACTCTGGCGCCAGTCCCCGCGTTAGTCTCGATGTTCAAGAAATTGGAACTGACGCGCCTCACTAGTACATAAATGGCCTTTAGCCACACCAAATATAAATTTCCCTGTCACGCCTTTTTGGTTTTGGCGTGTCTATAGGGTATACTTCTACCCTATAGACACGCCATGTTCAATGGGCGTGTTCATATAAGTGCTTTCAGCCACGCCAGGGCTACTAGCGTGTCAAAGTTTCAACCATTTAGTCACGTTAACTTCAAATTTTTGATTGGGCGTGTTTATAGACCAGTCTATGGCCACATTAGGTATTGGGCGTGTTTATAGACCAGTCTATGGCCACATTAGGTAGTTGTGGCGTGTCCAAAAGGTTAGTCACGCTATTTAAAGTGCGTGTCCCTAGTGTACGATTGATTGACACACCAAATTCAAAGTGTGGCCAAAAAGTTCTTCTTTGGACACGCCTATACCAGCGTGTCCATAGTGTACGATTTATAGACACGCCAGTATATGCGTGTCCATAGTGTAGGACATATAGACACGCCAAATTGAAAGTATGGCCAAAAATTTCTTCTTTGGACACGCTAGTATATGTGTGTCCATAGTGTGCGTTCTATAGACACGCCAGTTTTATATCGTGGCTAAAAAGTTCGTTTTTAAAAAATTAATAAAAATCTTTCGCCCATATTCGAACGCATGACCTCGAAGGATTTAGATAACATAACAATCCACCAAGCTGCCCATCTTTAGATGTTTATGATTAGTGTTTTGAAAATACTAGACTGGTTGAACTACTCAACATTTAAATAAACACGCCAAGTTGAAAGTGCGGCCAAAAATTTCTTCTTTGGACACGCTAGTATATGTGTGTCCATAGTGTGCATTCTATAGACACGCCGGTTTTATAGCGTGGCTAAAAAGTTCGTTTTTAAAAAATTAATAAAAATCTTTCGCCCATATTCAAATGCATGACCTCGAAGGATTTAGATAACATACCAATCCACCAAGCTGCCCATCTTTAGATGTTTATGATTAGTGTTTTGAAAATACTAGACTGGTTGAACTACTCAACATTTAAATAAACACGCCAAGTTGAAAGTGTGGCCAAAATTTCTTCTTTGGACACGCTAGTATATGTGTGTCCATAGTGTGCGTTCTATAGACACGCCGGTTTTATAGCGTGGCTAAAAAGTTCGTTTTTAAAAAATTAATAAAAATCTTTCGCCCATATTCGAACGCATGACCTCGAAGGATTTAGATAACGTACCAATCCACCAAGCTGCCCATCTTTAGAT
>JAJJWW010004919.1:0-26412 GCA_023531295.1 Papaver armeniacum
GGTTCATGAGTTCCATGCACCTAGTTATGTTTCCAGATAAGAATGCTATGACCATTACCAAGAGACCAAAAGTTGTATTTATGAATGAAATTCAACTCAGAACTGATGCTTGTCCAGGACCAATTAGAATTAGGGTCTTTCTTGATATCAAAGACTTGACCATCTGGAAAATACTTTGTTTGCAGAGATTTTGCACATATTGAAGTTTGGTTAGTACATAATCTCCATGCAGATTTGGCTAGTAGAGCTTTTTTGAACATATGAAGATCTATAAACCCTAAACCTCCTTCTTCTTTTGGAGTATTAACACTCTTCCAAGTTATTAGCCGTTTACCTTTATTTGTCTTCTTTTTCCTCCAAAACTTTTTCTAAGTGGAATTCATTTTTTTAATGGCTGAATCTGAAAGCTTGAAACTTAACATATGATGCACATGGATTGCATTAGTTACATTTCTTAACATTACAGACCTTGCAGCTTCTGACATATTGGTACATATGTATTTTGTGAGTCTTGTGTCCATTTTTTTTATAAGAATAGAGAATGAAATTTTCTTGTTCCTGCCAATAAAGAAAGGTAAATCCCAAGTATTTTTCTTCATTCATATATAACTGTCTTACTTGAAGTATGCCGCTTATTGTCTGACCGTAAGAAGGACTCATATTCTTGCTAAAATAAACTGCAGATTTATGGAAATTGATTAGCTGGCCAGAGCATGAGCTGAAATCTTCTATTAACTGAAGTAGCTTTTTTGTTTGATCTAAGTTTGCGTTGCTGAACAAAAGAAAATCATCCGCAAACAATAAGTGATTAATCTTAGGAGTTGATCTTGATATTTTCATACATGTCAGTTGTTTTGTAGTTTCGCAGTGGTTTAAGTTCCTTGAAAAAAACTCCATTGCTAAGATGAAAAGATAAGTGGAAAGTGGATCCCCTTGTCTAATGTCTCTGGTAGGTTTGAAAGAAGTTGATGGGGAACCATTAATCATGATTTCTATCTGGGTAGTTGAGATACACTGAAATATGAGCTGACATAATTTTTCAGAGAAACCAAATTTCTTAAGAACTTACATCAAAAATGCCCATTCCAACCCGTCAAAGGCTTTTGACATGTCCATTTTTAAAGCTAGGTGACCAGTTCTTCCTTTCTTCTTCTTCATTGCTTGAACTAATTCTTGCACCATGCAAATATTTTCTGTCAGGGACATATGCAAATTGCATGGGAGATATAATATTAACCATGTGCTTTTTGAGTCTTAGAGCGATGATTTTAGAGATCAACTTGTATATTGTATTACAAAGAGCAATAGGTCTGAAGTCTTCAGGCTTTTGTGTTGAGCTGATTTTAGGGATCAGAGTAACTCTAGTACTATTAAGTTTCTTCAGTAGAAAACCTGAATGAAAGAAATCTTGCACCACTTTACAGACATCTTCTTTCACAACAGACCATTGAGATTGATAAAAACCAGGTGGAAAACTATATGGGACTGGAGAAGTCCAGGGCTCCATTGACATAAGAGCATTATGTATTTCTTGCTCATTTGGAATGGTAACTAGCTCATCATTGTCTTGCTGAGTGATACAGGAGGGGATGTGTTGTAGGAAGTGAAAACTAACTGTTGGATTTACTATGGAACTGATATTCTTGAAGTGATTAACTAGCAGCTGCTCAATAGAAGATTTATCTTGACACCAAGTACCATCTGGAGCTTTGAGAGAGTATATCTTGTTTCTTGTTCTTCTCTGGTTGGCTCTTATATGAAAATACTTAGAGTTTTTATCCATATCATTATAGTAAAAGTTTTAAGAGTGCAAAAATTGTAAAAGTTTTCTGCTGAGTTGACTCAATAAGATCTCCCAATCCTCAGAGAAGAGAGAGAAAAGATTAATAATAGCTAAAACGTTTTTTTTTTTTTTGTATCTTTTGCGCTCTTTCCTGTATGATAACCTAAATTCCTTGTATCGGGTATTATATTTTGCGCTTTTCTTTGTATCTTTGAGCTCAACTGTGCAAAGGGAGCTCTCATTCGTTGTGGGAAACTTAGAGGCTAGTTAGGGAAATCAACAACCTAAAGGGCTAGTTCAACCAACTGAAGTTCAGTCAACGATACATAGAAGCAAATAATGTGGATGATAAACTTGCTAAAGGTGGAGCTTTTAAGGAAAGTGAAGGCATTTGGATAGAAAATTTACCTAGTTTTTTAATTTCTTTATTTTAAAATGATGTAATGGGGGTTGCTACTCCTACAATTGTTAACTGCAGCTCTAGCTAGTCTTTGTTAGAGGCCTGCTTATTAAAAAAAATTTTTTTCCTTAGGTTCAGTTGTAACATAACACTTTTTTTTTTGATCGACAAAGGTAATTACGTTACAAATAGTTTAATGCGTGGTGCAACTATACAATGAAGTGTTATGTAAGACGAAGTATTAGATGTAGAATTTGAGGACTAGAGTCGAGTAGCCAGTACCGGTACTTTGGGTTTCGGGATCTCTGTGAATCGAAGACAGACGATTCAACCCAACATCGCCGATTCTCACCATTGTTGAAGAGCAGATCCTTTGCATGTCTAAGCTTCTTGCCTAAAACTACTCATATGTTCATAAATTAGCCTTTTCAATCTTCATATCTAAGTTTTTCTTATTTTGTTTTTGAGTTTTCCTAATCTTTCTTCATCTTCTTCTGTTATTAATCAGGCCATGAGCGGCTAATTCCGCCGTTCATAGGCTCTGATGGAAAACTGTTACACAATGGATTTAATTGGGAGATAAGGGGATTAATTTTTGAGATCAAGGAGGTGGAATACTGCAATTTGTTCAATGACAGAGAAGATGAGGAAGAATTTATCCAATGGGGTCAGGTATCTTTTGCCTTAATTTGAGATTATGATAATTCATCCACCCTAGGTTCTTTACATTCTGGTAATTGCTGATTTTGTTTTAAGTTGAAGAAGTTTTTTAATTGATGGGTTAGGATTTGTTTTGTTTATTTAGATTGTGTTATCCCCGTTTCACCCTAGGTTCCTTACAATATGGATTTCCCCTCATTTATTGGTTCTCCTTATTGATTTCTTTGCCCATTTTTACACCCTTTAAACTCAGTATTTTGATCTTCTTCCAACCGGCAATGTTATGTATCTCTAGTTAACTGGTCTGGTTTCTGTTTTACAAGCACCTACTCTAAATTCTTTTTTGGTCTGGTAGCTAGTTAGATGGGTTTCTAGTATCACCGTGATTGCAACTTGTTTTGGTGATGTTCCTCCTATTTTTAATCATCTTAAATCTCCTTGAACTTGAGAATTTATGTAGTTTTTGTCTCTGTCAGACAAAAATTGTTCTTTGGTGTTTTTTTTGAAGTTCAAAATGGTTCTTGTTTATGGATTAAGCTAGTCAAGAGGTGTTTTAACCAGTTGTCAGTTGTGCTTGAGTTGCATAGAGTTATGTCTGTTTAGCTAGGAGAGTTTTTAGGCGTCATCTTTGGTCTAATCATTTGGAGTCCATTTGAGGTTTTTATTCTTCTCTGGTCTTTTGTTCTGGTGAAACTGGGGTTTTAACTTTCTCATTCGTCTTCTACTTGGACTTTTCTTTGGTTAAGGCAATCATCAGATGTAGACTTAATCTTGTTTCAGTTTTAATGCTGAGGTTGAAATGGGTTGGACATTAGGGTGTACTTTGAATTTTATAATTTAAGCTTTGTGGTTCATGTAACCTAACTTACATTTGCGAAAAGTATTGGTTTAGACTTTATTTTGGAATCAGTTACAGAGATAAGAGAAGCACTTGTGATTGAACCATCAATATATATTTGTGATCATCCACATTTCTGTCTCAATAGTCAAATTGCCTCATCAGATGGTTTGAATATCCGGAGATGAACTTATCTGGGGGAGCAACTCTTTAAACAATGGCAGCACTCCTCCTAAAGAATCTGTATATATGCCCATTTGAAGAACTTGTGTAACAGGAGAAAATCAGTGCCTATGAGCATTTTCCCTTATATTGATCTCGTTTTTTTTTTTTTTAGTTTAGTTATCTTTTCTGTAGCTTGTATTCAATAGTTTATCTCGTACTGCTTTTAGCCATCTCTATTTAGTAATCTTTTGCCGTTCTAAACCCTAACTGAGCTGAACCCTCCTTTCCACTTTTTCTGGTCTTAAAGGAAATTGGGTAATCCTCCTCTCTTTGTTAAGAATTAGTTTCTTATTTATTCTTGTTTGTTTTCTGCATATGTCCAAAAGTTAGCTTTGTGTTTTTTTTTCTCTTCTTTCGACATCTTTCTCTTCGCTCATCTGTTTCCCTGTTAGGTGCCTCTTAGCTCAAGCACCATGAAACTGCTATCCTGGAATTTCCAGGGCATTGGAACTCCCTTAACCAAGGACCATTTTAATTTTCTGTGCCACTATCACAAGCCAGATGTAATGTTTCTAGCAGAGACAAAATCCCCATTGTCTCGAATGGACTCTTTTTTCAAGAATTCTCCTTTCCAAGACTGGTTCATCGTTCCATCCGTGGGAATATCCAAGGGTTTAGCAATAGCCTGGCACAACAATGTAGACATGAAATTAATATCTTCTAAATTTAATTTTTGTCATTTTGAATCAAAGATGGGAGATACATATATCATGATCACATGTGTCTATGGAGCAGTCGAAGCTGATGATAAAATCGAACAATGGACCTATATCTCAGACATCGCGCAACAAATAAATAAACCTTAGGTTCTGATAGGGGATTTAAATGTTATTTTGGACCCAGACGAAAAACAAGGTGGAAATAAAGCAGGCTCCAGCAGTAAATCTTTCATCGTCAATACTATCAAATCTTTGGGACTCCAAGACGCGGGATATGATGGATCGCCTTTCACTTGGTCAAATAATCGAAAGGGTGAAGCAAACATCTACGAGAGAATTGACTGAGCGCTTACATCCTTCTTGTGGTCTCAGAATTTTCCGGATACTAAGGTAACTCACCTCCCGAGAGTAGGTTCTGATCATACGCCAATTTTATTAGATTCAAACCCAGAAAAAATTAGGCTCCAGAAACCATTTAGATGTATTAGGTCTTGGTTAACCCATTCCACTTTACCTTCTGTAGTTGAAGCCTCTTGGGAATTACATTCTGAAAATTCCCGAGAAAGAAATTTTTCTGGGCTCCTTAAATTGTTATCCTCCGATTTAGCCCATTGGAACTCAAACACCTTTGGGAACATCCATAAACATATAAAGTCCCTAAACGATAAAATTGACAATATCCATAGGTGCGGAAACATTTCCAAAGTCATATATAAATTAAAAAATCTTCAAGCGGAGCTAGGAAAATGGTACAAAATCAAAAACGACTACTATCATCAACTTTCTAGGGATAAGTTCTTCAAAGATTTTGATCAGAACACAGAATATTTCCATGCCACCGCCTCGAATAGAAAAAGAATCAATGCGATAAATTCTCTTAGAGAACCTTCTGGGATTTGGCTTTCAGATAGAGATCAAATCAATTCGCTTCTGGTTAACCATTTCCGACAAATAGGCACTTCCCAAAGCAACAATTTTTATTTTGATCTATCCAGCATCATAAATCCTTGCATCACTGTTGAAGAAAATACTTCCTTGACAGAAATCCCCACTAAAGAAGAGATTTGGCTCACCCTATCAAATATGAACCAATGGGGAGCCCCAGGCTCGGATGGCTTCCAACCGGGTTTTTTTAAAGACAACTGGGACATACTGGGAAAAGATATCATTGGATCAGTCCAAGAATTCTTTCGATCGGGCATTATCGAAAAAGAGTTTAATCATTCCTTCATAACCCTCATCCCAAAAATTTCCACGCCTCAAACTCCGGGAGACTTCAGACATATTAGCCTGAGCAATACCATTTATAAAATAATCTCAAAAATACTAGCTAATAGAATAAAACCCATACTCAGTAAAATAATCTCTCCCAATCAATCGGCGTTTCTCCCTGGTCGGCAAATCACAGATAACATCATAATTGCTCATGAACTTATCCACTCGATGAAAATTTCTAAGAAAAAAAAGGGTTTCCTAGCGTTAAAACTAGACCTATCAAAAGCGTTCGATAGGGTTGAATGTACTTTTATTGAGAAAGTCCTCTTAGATTTTGGATTCTCGGAAAACTGGACAAACCTCATTTTGCAATGCATATCAACAACCTCTTTTTCAATTTTTCTCAACGGTTCCCCGGGACCCACTTTCAACACTTCAAGAGTTTTAAGACAAGGTGATCCATTATCGCCGTATCTTTTCCTACTATGCATGGAAATTCTATCTAGACTCATGGAAAAAGCTATTGAAGACAAGAAAATCAGTGGATTTCAAATCAACAAAAATGCTCCCAATATGTCCCACTTATTTTTCTTGAATGACTGCTTTTTATTTACAAAAGCGGATCTAGGGGAAGCGAAAAGTCTTTGGAAATCTTGCAATTATTTGGGAACATCACAGGCCAGATGGTTAATCTTCAAAAATCCAGCGTCTACTTTAGCCCACGAATTCATCCAAAACATGAGAAGATTATAGCAAAATTTTTAAAGGTCCCGCTGATGACCAATAACGATAGATACCTAGGTACACCGCTCTTTTTTGATAAGAATCGAAATGCCAATTTTGAGCCTCTACTACAACGATATTATTCTACTTTACAAGGTTGGAAATCAAAACTGTTATCTCAAGCGGGTAGGACTGTCTTGATAAAATCTTTCCTTCAATCTTACCTAACCTATCAAATGCAAGTTATTGATCTGCTAAAAGAAACACTTGATCAACTCGACCGGATTCAGAGAAATTTCTGGTGGAAAAAAGATGGGCAAAAAAGAAAAGGAGGATTTATAAAAGCTTGGAAAAGTATATGCAAGCCCATTTCCCAAGGTGGTTTAGGAATTAAAAACCCCCATCATTTCAATATAGCTCTTCTCACTAAACTTGCCAGTAGATTGGTAATCGAACAAGACCAATTATGGGTCAAACTCCTAATAGCAAAATATTTCCCAAACTCGCACCCTTTAGAAGATTCCAGAACCTCGAATCTGTCTTGGATTTGGACCAGCATACAAAAAGGTTTAGAGCTAATAAAAAGAAATTTTGTTTGGCAAGTCAAACACGGAGGTTCGGTAAAATTTGGGAAGACGGATGGATTCCTAACGCGGATATAGTCCATAAAGTCCCCGACTCTCAAGATCAGACACCAACAAGAGTTCAAGAGCTAATAACGGATCAGAGTAAGTGGGATCAAGAAAAGCTAAACCAATTCTTTTATCCAGAGGATAGGGAAAAAAAATTCAAGCTATAAATCCAAGGAAGCAAGAGCAAGACATCATTAGATGGAGGCATCATCACTCAGGAAAATTCACGGCCAAAAATATTTATAACTTTCTAGCCAATCAGGATCAAGACAATAATGACAGCCTAGATTTCCCATGGAATAAGATTTGGAGAATTCAAGCAATTCCAAGAATAAGACTTTTCATCTGGAAACTATCACAAAAAGTTCTTCAAACATCTGCTAGACTAGGTGCTCATAATCCAGATATCGACTCGATTTTCCAGTTATGTAACAATCAAGCGCAAGAAACGAAACTTCATCTCTTCTGTGAGTGTCCGTTTGCAAGAGCAGTTTGGTTTGGTCTCTCCCTCAATAATATAATCTCAAGTTACAATTCTAGCACAATTATTTCCTGGATTAAATGGTGGATTACGGAAAATAACTTGAGCCATCTTCAGGTAAAGATTTCCACCATACTCTGGTTCATCTGGAAATATAGATGCTCGGTAGTCTTTGAGAAAATAAACCCAGACCCAATCAATTTAATAGGGCAAATCAAGAGTTTCTTACAATCCTCCCCGTCAAATACCCTTCAAAGTGATATGAAAACTCAAAAGAAAATCTCAACCAACTACTCTTGGTCCAACCTAAACTCAGATTGGATAATTTTCATTGATGCTTCATTTTAGAAAGAGGATTTGTCGATGGGATATGCTTTCATTCTATATTCAGCAGATAAAGAGACTTTCATGCACCTATCTGCGGGTTCGGAGTGGGCTTCGTCAGCTTTCCACGCAGAAGCAAAATCCTTATTAAAGGCAGTTACGTGGTTAAAATAAAATATTTTATCAAGCGTTTTCATAGTAACTGACTGCAAAGCGTTGGCAGACAATATAAACAAGGTAAACACATATTCTTCGTGGACAGGGGAAAACACCTTGCAAGAAATAAGAATAATTTTGGGTGGTCTATGTTGAGGGGTGAATTTTGGTTCTACAAGTTCTAGCCTCAATACAATTAATTCCCAAGAGGAGAGAGAGAGAGAAAAGGATCCCCTCCATTGTACTACATGCCCCTTTATATAGACTTCTCAAAAGCCCTTCATTTTATGATATCATGCCACATGTCCTAAAACTCCTTAATTACTACTAATGCCACTCATTCTCTAATACAACCTCCTTCTTTCCTATTAATTCTTCTCTTGTCCTTTTCATCTTATGAATACTTTCTTAGTGGACTTGGGCTTTAGTCCCTAAGTCCCCATGTTTCATGTTGGGTTTGCCTCCCTTTTGGGGGCGCACTAGGCCGGCTAAGGGGGAATATTTTTCATGCATCAACAGTCTACCTCAAGCTAAAGTGAAATATATTAAGAGGAAGAATAACTCAGCAGCGGACTACATTGCCAAGGAGGCAAGGATTAAAAAGCTACATCACATGTCAGATAACTTACACCAAAAAGTTCATAAATCTAGCATAAATTCTAATATTTTTTGATAAAAGTGATCTTGTAAATCTTTTGTACTATATTTGCTAGTTAATATATGATCTTTCCCATAAAAAAAAAAAAAGGACTAGAGTTGAAAGCTAAGTATAAAAAAATAATAATTAAAATCTACTCCAAGCTAGAATTTGTAATGTTTAATCTAGGGCAAGCAGTATGGTGTGGCATTTTTCTTGACTTTGGCTTTATTACGGCCAAGCCAAGGCTAACCAAAAAACCATTGCCCTATGGTTATCTTCCCCTCGCTAGCTTAAATGAATAATCAGAAGTTAATTAACTATGTGTACTCCACTTGAGTCATTCAAACAAAAGTAATATCGAAATAGGAACATACGCATTTACTACTCAAGGCGTACAGCTCACGTTATTATAGCTATGGAATAGAGGCGATACATGTGCATACGCCAAGTTACTAGTACTACATCACCATTTATTCTGTACCGCCATTTCTTCTCCTTCATTTTCCATGTCTTGTAAGTGTTGTCATCTCGAGCTCTCGCCGTTCCAAGTTTTAGGTCCCATCTTACTATTCATTTCAACGAAGCTTGTCAAGCATCCATGTTTGATGCCCTTGACTAACTTATTCTCCATACTTGCCTATGCTGATTGGGTGTTTGGTTCTTTTTGACGACTACATAATTTGAAATGACATGTCTAACTCATTCTATGTCTCATGAGAAACATCCTAATGTTTTTTTTTTTTCACATCAACACAACAATTTTTCCCAAAAAAAAAAAAAAAAAAAAAAAAATCCAAACCGAAACCGACCGCACACAAAACTAACCCAAAAAATAGGATCTGGTACTTCGTAAATTTAAATTCACAAAATCAAATCGGTTCTGGCTTTGTTTTTCTTAATGTCTCTGGAACTGTCGTTCCTTTACATGATTTTAAAATTTACTGTGCATTGTAAGTTCACTGTGCATATCGTGAATTACTAGATTCATATCATAAGCGCTAGAACTGACACCATGATCTAATTTTACCGAATAAATGAACAATTACATATTAGACGTACTTTTAATATGCATGTAGAAAATGATCATACTTTCTAATTTGTGTTTGCAAAATGAACTTTTTTTATCCGACTTAACTATTTTGAAAATAATGATATGAGTTTTGTCCCAAATTATCCCTCTTCATTCAACCCTAAATATCATAGGGAAATGGTGAACTCTAGAAGATTGATGTCATGTAACGATCCGGAATAATGACCTGAGTTCTAGTAAACATCAAAAGTGAAATGATGAACTTTAAAAAGTGACTACCACTATGTGACGATTTTAAAAAGATTCTAAATATGATTAAACAATTTTTCTTACCCGTTTAACTCTGAGCGGTGGGATCTGTGCGACTTAGCTCTATAATTATTACTCGAGTGACCATTTTACAAATGGAAACGATAACTATTTTGAATTTTGTAAACCGTGTGCTAGTAGTATGGCTAATAGTATCTTTTTTCTTTTTAATGGAAACGATAACACGTTGAATTTAAGCGATATACATCATAATGTTGTGACCCTTCATAAGTCCTTCTAATACAATAGATTCCAACATAGTAATCTGAGGATTATTTGAAATAAAAGACTTTTTTTTTCCCTCAGGACTCCATTTAGCTAGCTTGTCAGCTTTACCGTTATCAACATGCTTGTTAGCACCCAAAAAAGTTTGCACATTCTTTAGAATTGCCTGCATTCTCCAATCACAGTTAGATGATTTATTGTTCAAAACAGATACAACTTCTTTGCAGTCTGTTCTGATCTTGATGAAAAAGACATTTGACTCTGCTGCCCATTCTACTGCTCTTGAATAGCTAGTGCTTCTGCTGACGTTGTACTTGTGGTATGTCCCGAAAAGAATCAAATGTCAGCTATCATGTTATTTAACCAGTGAACAATATTAATTCCATATGAGCCATCTAATTCTTCAGACGAAGTATCAACATAAAATACATTATGTTTTTGTTCATCCAAAACATCCTGACTGCGACTATTTTCACAACTTTTCAAATGTTCTTTACATTCTTTCCTATCTGAATACATCTCCCATTCTCAAGCTTGTTGTAAATGTTAGATTATCAAAACTATACCTTGATTTCTAGTCTACTAAGTTAAGTCTCGGACTAGGTTAGAATTTGGTAGTTGAGTATCAGACATCATCCTTGAAGACTGAGTATCGACGAAGATATTTGAAGAACTTCATTAATTAGGTATGTGAAGACTGAACTTCATATGTTAGCTAGTTGAACCTTTGCTTCTTCAAATTGTTTAGGAAAATGATAAACAACATTAGCAGAAATCATCTCTTCATGTTTTATATCTTGATTATCATATGAAAAGTAGCAAATGAAATCAGGATGATCCTTAGAGAGATTAGAGTCTTCAGTTTCATCTTCTACAAGAGTTCTTTTCTTCTTTTCTTTTGACCAAATACCACTGCCATTATTACCAAGAGCTCCTTCCATGTTTCTCTTGAATTCTTCGTACTTCAAGTTCTTCTATGGTTCTGTATGCGTTTGTTCAGCACATTTGTTGTTGAAGAACCGTAGCGGAAACAACTTATGAGAATACTCAAAAAGGGCTTTATTCATGAACCTATGTATCATTTTAATACATTCAATTGGATTGGGTTTGGATTTGTTAAACACAACCGAATTTCGATGATCCTAAATATGCCAACAAATTATACTAAAAATTTCCTTCTAATCTTTCAAAGAAGCTGAAAACCAAGATATAATCCAAACCAGGAAATCATTATTATAACTAGGCATTTGAATTCCCAACCCAAACCACACTGCCCTGGAAATGAGCAAGAGGTGAAAATATGAGCAGAAGATTCATCATGAGCATCATTACATGATAAAACACATCAAGGATCCACATGCTTTAGAACACCATGCATTTTTGGTATGGCTAATAGTATGACTAATCCAATGATTCATGAGCATCTTGTACGTTTTTGATAACTTGGATCCCAATTTTTCGGCCGTAGGATTCCCTCCGACAAACCTCCAAATTGTTTACTCCAAATGTACTTGGCTTCTAATGTGAATGCTGATACTAGATACTAGATAGGACCAAAATCCATGGTTGATGAACACGTGGTAATAATCTAACCCTGCTTTAAGCCTAAAAAAAAGGTCAACCCTATAATCCCACTGACCTATTTCTTGACTTAGGTTGACTCATACCCCTGAAGGGTCATTTCAGTAGACAGAAAACCTTTTTTTCCTCCTTTTCGGACGCCGACGATTTTCTTGCTCAGACTCTAGTCATTTCAACAGTATCCAAAAAGACAATGTCAGTTCCGTAAATAAATACAACCGAAAGGGTAAATATATGACTTCTGATTTACTGTAATTTGACTTTTAATCTTGACTCTTTGAGTTTCTTTTTTGACTTAACTTCACTATATTTAGCTACAATACAGAAGAAGAAAAGAAAAAACAGAGTTTCCATTAAAACAGAGCAAAAGAAAGATTAAAAATAAGCAAAATTTGCCCTAACATTGGAACCCCACTAGCTCCTTTTTTTCAAAACCCTAACCAGGAGAGTTGAATCAAATGAAGATGATGAAGAAGAAGGCATTAAATACATGTATTTAATGTCTCTTCTGACATTCCTATAAGAAGAGAAAGAAAGTGAACAAAAATCCCCCATTGTAATAAGTTTTTATTTCTTTCTTTCTCCTTTGCTTCTGCTCTGTCTCTGTTCATTAAAACCACATCTCTTTACTCTTTTATGATTTTGAACTTCAGTTTCCAATGTTTAAGATATAGAAATCAATACCCACCACCATTTACTGTTTATTCTTTCTATTATCCCTCTTCTCTGTTTATTTATTTATAAGTTTCAAGGACTAGTGTTGGGGTTTCTGTCAAAAGGGTTTTTGAGTTAATAATAAGAAGAAGAATGGGAAGACAACCTTGTTGTGATAAGCATGGAGTGAAGAAAGGGCCATGGAATCCTGAAGAAGATGAAATCTTAGTTAATTACATCAACAAAAATGGTCATGGCAGTTGGCGTACACTCCCTCAACTTGCAGGTATTATTTCTCTCACCATTTTTAACCCCAAAAACCTTGCAAACCCATGATTTTAATTCTCTGTAAAATGGGTTTTTACTTGAAAAACAAGTTAGTCCTCTTCTTCTTCTCAATGTTTCTGCAATTTTTTTTTGGTGACAAACAGACTAACTCGGTCTGAGTTAACTCACCGTGTCGGCTTTTGGGGTTCCTTACTTTATGCATGTTTTATCTGTACCGTATCTGAGTTATAGAGAATTATTGACACGTCTCGAACGATTCCAACTTTTGTTTGGTTTTGTTTGGGGGTTTTTCTGTTGTGTTTGATCGGTTTTTCTGTTGTTTTGTTTGGAAAATCTTAAAGAGGCTTTGTCTTGTTGTGTGGAAGTACATTTTAAGATTTCATGGGGTCTGATGATCTCTGATTGATTCTCTATGGTTTGATTAGTTTGAGTTCATAGTACTGATTTCTATGATTTTTATGTGTTTGAACTTTGAAGGACTAAATCGATGTGGGAAGAGTTGTAGACTAAGATGGTCTAACTATCTTCGACCGGACATTAAACGAGGTCCGTTTACTCCAGAAGAAGAAAAACTTATAATCCAACTTCATGGTATTCTTGGAAACAGGTAATTTGATTAACTCATAATGTGCATTTGATTTGGTTGAAATTTCAGCTATGAGGACTGATTTGGTATTGAAATTTGCTCAAGTGATTTGGAATTGTTGTTGTTAATGGCCTTACAAATGTGTTGGTGGTCGAATTAATGTCATGTGCTAATCCCAGAATTCAGCACTAATACCTCTCTATTTCTTAAGCTGTGTCTCTAGTTAGTATTGTAATTGGTGCAGGGTCTTAAACAAAATCATGGTTTGCGCTAATGAATCTTTTGCCCGTACGACTAAGCCTCGTTAGGATACCTGTGTAAATGGTTAACCTGGAAATTTGAGTTTATACTTTTGGACATTGATAAATATCTCTAGTTGAATCTTCTTCGTACAATAATTGTCAGAATTAGCATTGCACCATGCTGATGTTATTGTGGTCCATTTGAAATTTGAAATAACCTTTGATATTGCATACTGTACGCCTTTGTGAAGGGTTCTAGGACCTCAACAGGATGGTCATATATGATCCTCAACCTTCAATGTTTTATAAATATCTCTACTCACATGTTACTCCTGTTCATCTGCTGAGAGTGCTTTCTTGTTGTATCAGAAGTTCAGAACTATGTAGAGTAGTTGATTTATTGGGTAATTGGTATGACTTTGAATCTCGTGGTTTAAGCAGAGTATTCCGTGATTATAGGCGCGACTTCTCCTAATGTCAATACAAGATTAACCTTGATATCTTCATTGATTTTGTAATTCATGAATTGAAATCTTCAATTTCTTCGCTGTACCTGTATGCATTCCGTTGATTCCATACATTTGGCTTGTCAATTTTGTAGTACCTGATTAGTATCTCTTTAGCTTGCGTTGCTTAGAGGTAGTAGTGTCCATTGTAGTGCATGACTTGTAAATTTGGCCGAGCTTGTGATGAAATATGATTCCTATTTGCCTAGCATGTGTTGTTTCCTTAGGCGTTAATTTTGGAATTCATTTAGTCTGTTTCGCAAGTGTAATTATGATTTTCTGTACAATTTTTGATCTGAAGAATGAGTCTTAAATGCATAACTCTCAGGTGGGCTGCCATAGCGGCGAAGTTGGAAGGAAGAACTGATAATGAGATCAAGAATTATTTCAACACACATGTGAAGAAGCGTCTTCGCATTATGGCCATCGACCCACTAACCCAAGCTCCCTCATCCTCTGTCTATTTTCCGATTACTACTACATCTTCATGTCCTTCAATGGGTCACATGACACAGTGGGAGAGTGCAAGACTAGAAGCAGAGGCAAGGCTTTCAAAGGGGTCAGTCCTGTGTAATAACTCCCAATCTACTCTTTCAACACAGGTGAAACCGGAGCCTGATCAATATCTCCGGCTTTGGAATTCTGAAGTTGGTGAATCTTTTCGGAAACTGACCACGACATGTCAAAGTCCAAACTCTTCTCAAAGTCCAAACTCACAGACATCTTCATCTTCAAAACAAGCTTTAACTCCAGCAAAGATCAAAACAGAAGAGAAAACAATTAATGAGCAGCAAGAAGAGATGGAATGTAGGGATTCTAAATCAGATGTTGAGGACATAGTGGTTGGATCAGAGTCTTCAAGCTCCATGAATGTTTCTTCTGATATGTCGTTACAACTACTGCTAGATTTTCCTGGTTGTGAAGAGGAAATGACCTTCTTTCAGGGACAGTTGGCTACTTACTCGGTATACCATGAGATTCTGACTGAAAATACACTGAACTGTTCTCTTTAAATTTCCACAAGCTCTATTTTTTGGTAAGCGACAATGTGGGTCTTAACTTTGCGCGAGACGGCACTGGGTGATATCTCATATCTTTCATGCTGTAGAGATGTCTTTTGTCTTCCCAACTGCTCTAACTATTAAGGCCAAGTCCATAGATGTTTGCATAGAGTTTTCAGACAGATGGAAAACGGTCTTATGCCTGTTTTGCAAGGCCTATCTTTTTGTTGCTGTTAAATATGCAAATATACTGATCTTTTTGTCATTCGGTTTATACTTAGTACTTATATACATAGATCATTTCCACTTACTTGCCTTTGTTCCATCTTAATACAAGTTTCTGATTTTTTTTCCATGATTTCGCCCTGCAATTTTTACTTAGCTTACATTCTGCACTATATGCACCATGTCTTAGCTTACATCCACTGCAGCATATGCACCATGCCTTGGCTTACTTTCACTGTATGAATCTTGCAGTTCACTGTGAAAAAACAGATGTTTTGACATGGTAAAAGCAGAAAACATAGACCATTTGCATGTGGGTTTTTGCTGCTTTGCAGCAATTGAGTGTGGCTCTCAAGTGTGATACAAAAAATTGGGACCAACTTGGCAGATAAATGTTCATATTAATTTCTAGACTCAGTTGCATTGATCTATCTGCCAGAACAGAATAATGTATGGAAACTTGAAAATGGTCCAAGAGACCAAGGAGAGAATTTAATACAATGGTGGTGGGTTTTTTGTTGTACTATAAAGGAAGGATTGCATTTACTTCTATTGCATTGAATTCTCCTGATTATTGTGTTTCTGTTTCTGTTTTCTGAAAGGATATATCAGAGAAGATGAGCTCAAAGAGACCAATGAGTGTCCTCTTTACCCTCTAGTACATTTCTTTTCTTTTTCAAGAAGAGAAAGTAAAATACTAAAATTATCATCAAGGATTGTGAATTTAATGTGATTTGAATTGTCACTTGTTTAAATTTTGCTACTTGGCTTTCATTGTTGAAACTTCTTTTTCCACGTCCACCAAAGTGGTGGTCTTCTTCTTTTTTCTGTTTCTTTTTTTCTTTCTTGCAAGTCGACTTGTGCAAGTCATGTCCAGCAAAATGTGCAACTTTCTCCGAACCTCCCTAACCGATCACATCGGTTCGGTGGTGCCGGAAATCAAACCGAAGCCACCAACGTGGAGTCCCTATGGCATGTTTTTTGGTGTACCAGTGAAGCCTTGTACCAGTGAATCCTTCCTTAAATCAGCAATTTATTGAACTTAAAGCGTATAGTCCATTGTTGCCTATAATTAGCTGTGATTTATGATTTTGTTGAACACTAACTCAAATGTGACCATCTGAGGTAATTTGAAGTGGGTAACACTTTAAAGATAAAGCTAACTTCTTATGGAAAAAGCCTATGGACATTTGTTGCATCCTGCAGTCTGGCTGGCCTAGTGTTTGTTTCTTCTCCACATTTTGGGGTTTGTGTGTGTGAGTGGGGGTCAATGTACATATTAAATGACTAGAGCCATAGATAATCAATCTGGTCTCAATAAATGTCAAGTCATATCAAACTGAAGAGGAGGATATCTCTTCTAATGCCACTGCCAGAGTCTCTGAGTGGTGTGAATTTATTGCCAAAATTGACTCTTCAACAACTACCAACATAATCTGAACTTCAAAGGTTTCATATTTGGATCCTTCCATCCAAGTCCATTTCAATTTTGTCATTGCTAGAAGTTACAATAGCCTCAAGCCCACACATTGGATCCAAATTTGAGAGGAAGTGCAAGCTTGAGCAAAGATCGAAGGCATTGCATGTTAATCCAGGATTGAAGGTAGGAAGAGACAAAAATAAATCGCATTTCGCTTTTGGGAGGGCAAAAATAAATCGCATTTCGCTTTTGGGAGGGCAGTTCCACAAACCTAGCCCTCCCAACTTAAACTTAGAAGTTACAGTGGCTTTGAACGCCGTATCCAAACTCATTTCATGCTCCGGAGTCATACTCCAAGGGACTGCAAGAGCCTGTAAGGAGATGCCATAAATGAACTCGAAAAGAAATGAGAGATCGAAGAGGGACAACTATCATGGGATGAAATAATTATGACTTAAATACTTGAGAATGTTACAAAGCCATCAATCTATTCAAGCATTAGTTTCTAAAATACAACAAATAAGACAGGACCTTGATCTCCCAGAATGGGAAGATGTAGTATCTGTATACAAATAGAACAACACCTGACTATGCACACATAAATGTAAACAAAACAAACACAAATGAGTCAAATGACTAGAGGGGCAGAGAAAGAAAGAAATTACAAACACAATATGATTAATATACAATGTTTCTGCGTTTTGAGGGCTGAGATTTTCAGCCTAAACATCCAAAGAGCTTCTTTGGTGCTAACCCTGTTGCTCGGTACTTGGCTGCGGTTTCCTCTGCCTTAAGAAGCTCTTCACCGCGTTTTGCCTGGACCATTGCCCTCTTTTCTTCTGCATCCTTGTGAAGTAAAGCGATTTTGTTGTTCATTTTCTCTATGTATTCTCCCTTCTTCTTCTCAAGTTTTTCCTATTTGAATCAAAATCATGGATCTACTGGTTAGTTCACAAATTCAAAACCAGCCTAATTACCACACACAAAGTTATTCTATGTGGGATTATTATGAAGTTTTGCAATAACACTACTATCAGCCGTTCGATTATCAGTCACTTCCTAATAAAATTTGTCTGCTCTACGAACCACAGTGCCCTGCTGAAGTTTACAGCATAGAGAAAGAAAGCTCGTTCAAGATCTAATATACCAAGTAAATGCTAAGCTTTATTGTAACTAGCATTGGCCCTGAAAGATATAATGTAGAAAGGATGTAAAACTCTTAACACTCTGCTAGAAATGCCTATCCGGGGTACAGCAGAAAACTTTTCCTTTTACGTGAACCAAAAAACTGGAACCGACTAGATGTAAAAATATAAAATGTTGATACGCAAAAATCACCAACTCGCCTCAATTTAAACTGCCAAACATGGTGAAGGTTCAATTATCAAAAATATGTGATTACCTCAATTTTCTTGAGCTCCATTTCAATAGTAGCTTTCTTGGAGTTCTCCCATGCTCCAAGGGTAGACATCTTTTTCAACGCCCTGTACAATTGAGCAAAATGGTATAAGTAGTTGAAATTCTTGCATCTGAGTTCACCAAAGCAAATTACTGAAGGGGAAGCACAATAAAATCATAAGAAACTACAGGATCTGGTTTTACATATCACGACAAACAGTAAACAAAGGTTCTTCAGGAATTTTTACCATACAAAGCCAAACTTGATCACATACCAAACTACCCTGAATAGGTGGTGAAAGATAACCAAGTAATACATAGTCATCATGTGTGACAAAGGATCGAAAGGGAAGCATGGATGGAAGAAATCGAATTACTACATACAAATGATGGTCTGTAATACTTGTCAAGGGAAGTCACTTGAGTACAGAAAGTTAATGAACAGATCAAAAAATCCCTACTAATTTTTAAAATATGATGCACCTATGGGAGACATCAGTCATAGAACCGACAGTAAGTTGGCCTGCCACTAAAAACTTTTATTTTTACTTATTTGTTATTTCACGTTCAGTAATAATATGGAAAGCTATGTAATTAGATGAATAGAATGGTAATTTGCAGTTCCATACTTGTTCTCTGCTTTTGTCTTTTCACTTTCTTCCCATGCCTTGATTAAAGACATTCTCTTTTCTGATTCAAGCCGAGCAAGAGCAGAATCTGAACACAAACATAAAATAAGTCAGTCCACCAAACGTCAGTCTTACATAAGTGGCAAAGGGATTTATATATTCTTAGAGATGTATACAGTTAGTTTGATCCAAAAATACCTCTCTCATGAGATCCATGACTCGAAATTTTCTCTACTTCAGTTTTTTCCTCTGTTAACAGAACATGTTCACCAAATGTCAGCTCATATGTAACATGAAATCCAGTTGAAATGGAACAAAGTCAAATATATTTTCCCAACAAATCACAAACAAAGTTGAAACCCAATTTAACTTGGCACCGCCATATGTCCATAACTTATGAAATACCCAATTACCATTAATTCACAGCATTAGAAGCTAATTACTAAGAATGCAGTTTCATAACAGCAGCAGCAAAATAAAAAAGTATTCGCGGGTCTTCATCACAATTATATGAAACGAGGAAACGTGAAGAGGCATTCTTACTGTGAACCTTGTAATAGACAGTACCAAATTCTTACAAATCATGGTTCAAAGAAAAGTGGCTTTTGTATGAGAAACTATTGCAATGCAACTGGCCTTAAACATTAACAATCACAAAAGCAAACGATAATTAGAATACCACAGTATGGATAAAGCTAAAAAAGCAAATCAATTATGCTCGCATAAAGCAGTAATAACAAAAGAAACACACAAAAGCTAAAGAAATATTAACTTATATGATTCATCTACCACTTAGTCCAATTGAACTATAAAAAGCTTGTTTCAAAACCAAAAAAAAAAAAAAAAAAAAAAAAAAAAAAGCTTAATGAGAATAGCTTTTGACCAACGTATTAAGATATATAAAACCACCAAAAATTGGTCCCAACTACTTTAAAATGGGTAGAAAATCTCTAAGATATCTCCATAAAGTGGGGAGAGATACTCAAAGTAAAATATTACACCAAAAAAGAGCTGTTTAATTTTTTGTTCAATCAACACCAAAAAAAGCATTGAATTTGCAAAATACTGCACTTAAAAACAAGAATTGTGCCACCACAAGCTGCAGCTCAGGCTGAAAACTATGTGCAGGAGTTTTGAACCACATAGATGGAACAATCAATCCCCAGAACTTACATGAGGGAACAACTATGTACATGAGTTTTAAATTACGTACAACGAAACTTGCATATATGGAACTGTTAAATCCTCGGAACTTACATGAAGCTCCACTTATGTGGTCTAGTTTGTCTACTATTGTCAACCTCAATTTATAGCACCAGGTGGCTGCAATTTCATCAAAAAGGCAACATAGCACTCACAAAGCCAGGAACTAGGAACTTTCTTTTTTCCATCCATATATGACAAAAATCAAAAACAAATTCTACTTATTAATAACCTACAGAGAAGAAAGTTCCTAGTTCCTAGTTCAAAGCCAGAGAATTAGGTACAAAGAGAAGATTACCACTTCTACTACCTTATCCATAACCAAAATTGTCCATCTATAAGCAATTCTACTCAGATCCTATAAAACTACCTAATTCTCTTACAAATTCATACAAACATAAATGAATTGGAAAATCTAAAAGAAACCCAAATTAAATTGTAACCCAAAACAGATGATTAAGCAAAAAGTAGTACTCAAAATCTCAAAAACCCTCAAAAGAAACCCACACCAATAATTCACCCAAACAAACAAATATAAGAAAAATCAAATTTAAACCCAGAATTCTCATTTTCAGACCATATTAACAAAGCCCAGAGACCAAAACATCATAAAAACCCAATATAATCCATAACCTATCAGAACAATTAAGAGAATTTCAATGAAAAATTGAGAGAAAAAAAAATCAGAAGGAGATTATAAGCATAATTACTTTCAATAACAGCAAGAGCTTTAGAGTCATCAACTTTCTCAGCAGAAGGTGGAGGAGAAGCAGTTTTCTCATCTTTACAAACAGGTTCCTCAGTGACTGGTGCTGGTGTCATTGGTGCTAGTTCTGTTGTGGTTGTTGTGCTTGGGGTTTCAGCTGCTTCTACCTTCTTCAATTCTTCTTCACCCATGATTCAGAAAACTCAAATTTCAGCTGTTCTAGACAAAAACCCTTTAGAGAGAGAAATAGAGAGAGATAAGTCTTAGAAAGCTTGAGCCTTAGAAGCGTATTGTCTGTGAATATGTAGGAGCTAAGCTACAGACTACAGAGAGATGGAGAGCGACAGAGGAAAAGAAAATTATTATTAAAGGGAAAAAACTGCTGGAAATGTTGAAAAGAAGGGCATGAAATGACGATTTTCTCCTTTAGTTAGTGATGTGTGAAATGCGGAGAGAATGTGGAGAGGAAGATGTGGTGGTGTTTGGTAATTTTGTTAATAAGCGATAGGTAGATTTGGAAATTTTGAGGAAATGAAAAGATTTTTTAGCGGGTAATAATATTATTATTAAAATAATGGTGTATAAAATTCGTCGTGGCAAGGAGTTTCTTTGCCTACTTTTAATGATTTATCATGTCGGCAAATTCTCTTTTAGTCGGCGAGTTTTTTTTTTTTACCATCAAATTCTACTAGCAGTAGCATGTGCGTTCAACCGACGAATTATGGTCGAACCAATTTCAATGAAGATAAGCTTTATGGGATTTTGGAGCTGCGGGTGATCTTGTGAGACACAAGAAAGGAGGTTGGCCGGCATGTGCAGATATCAAGGCTGGCCGGCAACAATTGTGCAATGCATTGCACACTCACAAGTACTAACTAGTTGGAATTTGGAAAAGAAGCAAAACCATAAAGGCTTGCTCAAATACTATCAAGTGATTATGCGAGTTTCATCGTTCCGTTGCGAAATTTAGGCTCCACGGCGCAATCCAACGTTTCATGGAGAGAGGAGCCTAGCTGGGTAGATAAGAATTAATTGTATGGCAGCATCCACATGCATGCTGGTGTCAGTCCCTACCAGGTTTTTCACATGACGCATCATTTATGAGAAGAAAATGATATATGTCCACCACTGCCTTCCATCACTCTCTTCCCCACTACGTATCATGTAGGTATTGGCCAAAACTAATAATAATGGGACCCACTGCTTCTCCATGGGGAATAAAAATGATGAAACTCAAAGGCTTGGATGGTGCCACCTAATGGTGGAAAGGAGTGGTGAAAGATAATGGTGGAAGTGTAGCAGCTTCGTTTATGAGAACCCCATTGAGCCAGTGACTTAACATAGTACGTGTATCATGCATGTATGGCCACAGTCTGCAGTAACGTACCCAACGAAAATGATATACATCCCACTCTTTTCTCCCGCCTATGTGTCATGCAGGTATTTGTTAAATCTAATAATAATGGGATCCCCTGCTAATCTCAATCCAGGGATCAGGGGCTAAGAACAATGACACCTAATGGGGGAAGTAAGTGGGAGAAATATAGCAGCTTCGCGTACCCCAAGTATCATGGGCATATAGTCCACCGTACTGGAGTAACAGTTTTGAAACAGCTACGAGTCATAGATACTTGCCAATAGACGATTAATAGCCAGATTTTCGAGATGGAATTCGTCGTGAGATTTTCTTAGGACAGGTAATGCAGTTTCTTTCTTGTTGTCAATTCTTTTGTCAATAGGTGAGATTTTTGTCACAATTTTAAATTACAAGAAAAATGATAAAAATATAAAGTTACAAATAATTTAATGACAGGGTATTTCTGGTTGGCAAGAATTTGCCGATGAGGCCAAATTTTAAGTGGTTGGATCCATGTAGTAGAGTATAGTAGGGTTCTTTGTTGTTTGTTGGTGGCAAAGCCTTCGAAACAACTGGCTGGATGTCTAGGTGGTGTCACTGTTATTCCTTTGTATATAACGTAACGGATATATTGGATTCTTGTCGGCGTCCGTTGTGAATATCTCTTTCGCTCTCATTTTGTATGTTGTAGAAATGGGGAAAGAAATAGGTGGTACTCGTTCCGCACACGCTTATGTTTATCTTTTTTGAGCTTTCGTTACTGTCTTTGTTTTTTATTTTCATCTTTTTATCCCAACATGAACGAAGTGCAAAAACAGTTGTAGAACAAGCTTGTTCTCTGCATGTAACGGGTTCAAAAGCTTTTCAACTCAAACAAAAACTGAATCATGCTAAAAGCAAATTGAGATTACGGAACAAAGTCTCTTTTGGCAATTTAAATATATCTCTTCAAGATACTAAAGCTGAAATTCAGAGGATCCAAACAAACAATCCAGGGGATACAAGGCATATTGCAACTCTAACTGATAAGTTGTCATACTTGTATTCTTTGGAAGAAATCCTATGGAAAGATAAGTCTCGGGAGTTATGGTTGAATGAAGGGGATAAAAACATGCGTTATTTCCATAAATGTACTTTATTTCGAAGAAAAAGAAATAATATTTCTGGTTAAAGTCTAGAAATGATAACCGGCTTACTACAAGAGAAGCAATTGGAGATGAGTTCATCTCATATTTCAACCAACTATACAGTACCTCTAATCCTGATGACCAGGATGTGGTGTTAGGCACAATAAAACCTAAATTGTCTAATCGGACAATGATATTTTGGAAACCCCATTATCAGATGAGGAGATAAAGGTGGCGACCTTCCAAATGGGAGCAAAAAAAAAACACGAGGGGCGAGATGGCTTCAACGGCCTCTTCTTCGAGTCCTCTTGGGATATTGTGGGAAAAAATGTTACTCAAATGGTTCAACAATTTTTTGAGACTGAACATCTTCTTACTCAGTTCAATCACACTAATTTAGCTTTGATACCGAAGAACCCTATGGCGGATTCAGCTGACCAATTTAGACCTCTTGGTCTATGTAATTTTGTCTACAAAGTGATATCAAAGACTTTGGCTAATAGAATGAGACCTTTGATGGGCAAAGTGATTTCATCTAACCAAAGTGCCTTCATACCAAAAAGACAAATATCTGATATTATCCTAGCTCATGAGATAATAGATTCTATAAAAAAGAATAAAAGAAAAGTTGGAAGTGCAGCAATTAAACTGGATATGTCCAAGGCATATGATAGATTGGAATGGTCATTTTTGGCCAAAGCTATGGCAAAATTGGGGTTCAATCCAAAATGGATTAGACTAATTATGAATTGCATAAGTATTGTTTCGTATTCAATTCTTCTAAATGGAAGTCCTATTGGAAAATTCAAACCTGAAAGAGGTTTACGACAAGGCGACCCTATGTCCCCTTATCTATATATTATATGTGCTGAAGCCCTTACTGCATATATTAAACATTTGGAGGATACTAACCTGGTGCATGGCATAAAATGTGCTAAGATTGGTCCTTCCATTAGCCACATTTTGTTTGCGGATGACATTCTTCTCTTTTCTAAGGCAACCATCCCTGACTTTCATGCTATCAAAAACTACCTGCAAAAATATTGCAATGCAAGTGGGCAAGAGATTAATTTCCACAAGTCAGGGATTTTCTTTAGTTCTAAAGTTCATCCAAGGCATAGAAAAATGTTAGCCAAAATCCTTAACATCTCGACTCTCAATCTAGGAGAGAAATACTTGGGATCTCCAATTTCCATCCTAAAATCTAAAACACAAACCCGCATCTCCTTGTTGAATGCAGTGGAAAAAAGGGTGAATAATTGGCTAACCCAATTTCTAGCTCGGGATGGAAAGTCTACACTTATCAAGCATGTGGGACAAGCTATGTCACTTTACCAAATGGCAACATTTTTAATTCCAAAAAGCATGTGTAGAAAAATTGATTCTCACCTCAATAGAATGCTTTGGTGGGGGGAGAATCAGAACACAAAGAAGAGAAAATTGCATATCATCGCTTGGGAAAATATCTCGCAAAACCAAGAAAGAAGGAGGATTGGGATTTAGAATTAGTGAGATAAATAATTTAGCCATGATGGCTAGAAGTGTTTGGAGATTAATAGAAAATCCAGCATCACTTCTGGCACAAGTTTTAAAAGCAAAATACTATGTAAATAGTGATATCTTGAATTCTCAATGTCCTGATAACGCCTCATGGGTATGGAAGTGTCTTCATAACACAATGAACAAAATAAAACCATTTATTACATGGGTAGTGGGGGAAGGAAATTTTATAGACCCATGGTGTGATAATTGGATACACAGGGAAAGGAGTTGCAACACCAAAAGCAAATTCAATTCGGATAAGAATCTAAAAGTAAGTGATCTCATTAACCATGACACAAGAACATGGGATACATCTAAACTAACTGCTGTGTTTGATCAACCTTCAACAGACTTGATTAAAACAATCCCTCTTAGCTCTGAATCTTCTATTGACAGAAGAATTTGGACCCCAACTAAAGATGGGGTCTTTACTACAAAGTCTGCATATTCCACCTTAAGTGTAAGGGGGGATGATTCAGACTCTGATTTATGGAATGCAGTTTGGAAACTAAAAGTCCCTGCAAGAATCCAACTTTTTGTATGGAAGGCTCTAAAAGGGGCACTACCAGTGAATGCAATTCTACATAAGAGAATGCATATATCAGAATACATTTTCCCAAAATGCAAACTGAAGACAGAAACAATAATGCATGCTCTAGTCACATGTAAGAATTTAACAAAGGTGTGGAAACTCATGAACATCCAAAACATTCAATTTCAAGATTTTACCTTGATACAGTGGACGAAATTCTGGCTGCAGTTGCATCCTTATCAAGATCAATCTTCAAGAGCGGAGCTATTTTCGTTGATTGCTTGTATCATATGGTCTATTTGGACAAATAGAAATGATATAGTTCACAATGATAAACAGGAAGAACCGATGGCAATAATATCAAGAGCTAAGGCCATGATGTTAAATACCTCTAAAAGTTCAATCATCAGCCAAATCTCAGCAATGGTACAAAATCAATCAACACCCTCTTCCTGGATGTGTCCACCTAGAAATTGGTTGAAGATTAACACGGATGGAGCTTGGAATCTTCATTCAGAAATTGGGGGTATGGGTTTTTTGATAAGAGATTCTTCCCATCAGTTTATCTATCCAGAGTCGAAGAACCTGATATGCTATTCAGCAGAAGAAGCGGAGGTGTGTGGGATTAGAGATGCCTTAAGAGTTGCCAAGGATATGAAGATGGATCGAATCATATTTGAAGGTGATGCGAAGAAAGTGATAGATAAGATAAATATAAATTTTTAGGAGATTTAAGAACACACGGTGTCAGGGACATCAAATCCCTAATGCAGTAATTTTCGGTCGATTTTGTTTAACTTTGTTGATCGGACGCAGAATGGGGCTTCCCATGAATTAGCCCAATGGGGTAAGAACAATAAAACCCAAATGGCTTGGGCTATGCCACCGATCTGGCTCCTTCCTGCCCTGAGCGGCGACTTTAAGGGGGGATTAACTAATATACTGTAAGCTAGGTTTAGTACCTTTGATTATAAAAAAAAAAAAAAGAACGAAGTGCAAGAGTAGCGTACCTGCACCAAGCCAAAAATAAAAAAAGAGTAGTGTGCATATGAGAAGTGAAAATGCAATAGGGCCATGTCGTTTTTGATAAATTAATGATAACATTTCGTGTATGT
>JAJJWW010004919.1:26431-62661 GCA_023531295.1 Papaver armeniacum
GATCTTTTTTTTTTTTTTTTTTGAAGGGGAAGGGCTCCAAAGAGCCCATTTATTAAAATACCTCAATCAGTGAGGTTTGAAAGGATATAATAGGGTGGAGAATTCTCATCCCACCAATTAATTACATTATTGTGCATTGCATATTGGCATAAATTATGAGCCAAACTATTTGCACTTATAGGTACAGAAACAAACTTAACATCAACAAAATGCCTAGCAACATCTTTTATCTGTCGAATAACAGAATATATACTCCAAGGAATGTTCCTATTATCACCTAAAACAGCATCAGTGACATTAGGAGCATCTCTCCTTCAATGATGATTTTGTCAAGTTATGTCTTGTTGCTAAATCCAAACCCCTAATCTACAAGCTAATGATTACGCACAGAGAAGAAGTAGAGTCAAAAATAGTTGTCACACTGCCCCAAATACTTACCATTATGGTCCCTTGCAAAAACTTCTTGCGGCTCCATTATTTGGAATAAACGCGCATCCACATTGACTTTAACATAATCTTGTGGAGGGGGTTCCCAAAAATTAACTCTACCCGAACTCGATTGTTGTTACCAATAGGGTCCAGCATCACATACATAGATTATAATCCTTTTGAGCATTCCTTATAATGAATGAATCCGAAAAGTCGATGACGAGAAGACTATATCGCTTCGCATCTTCCAAATATTCCAAATCATACACATAGAAAATATGAATCCTCGCTTAGTTAGATGTTCCATCCAAGTCCCAATAATCGATATATATTAAACTCCCGAGGTAGCATTAGGGGTCCAGATGAACTGAATGAAACAACATTCTCACTCTTGGACAATCAAAAAGCAAGTGTAAGACAGTTTCTTCCTCTTGATGACAAAACGGACATGAAATATCAATATTTGAGATGAATCTTCCAATGTTGCATTTCACAGCAATCCCGTTATGGATCACTTCCACATGAAAATGTGAATTTTAGGAAGGATATCAGAGAATGACCAGAACTTTTTCCAAGGGAAAGCGCTTAATTCAGAAGTAGATGGCTGATTGCTCATTAAAACTTGATAACAAGATTTGATCGTAAATTTTCCTGAGACACTGCCTGTCCAAATCAAAGTATCTTCTATATCCACCTCTGAGTTTAGAAAAATTGCAGAAATACATTGAACTATCTCTGGTGGGAAAATACTTTGTAAAAGAGGCATATTCCATGTTCTGGTATCCGAGATAATTAAATCAGAGACATACCGAGTATTACCTGGAAGAGTGAATTTCCTGAACAGTAAATGATCCATATTTTGATGAAGCCATGGATCTTTCACAATGTTTATCTTTTCAATTGCCGAAACTCGCGTAAAAACCTTGTTTTCCAAGAATTCTCTAACATGTAGAATACCGCTTCCAAATAGAGATTTAACATTTTCCAGGGTTTTTGAGCAAGCCAAAAAGAATCCTCCTGAATATATTTTGCACTGAGTAACTGAACCCACATAGCATCGCTCTCCTGTAAGAAGCGCCAGGCCAGTTTACAAATCAAAGCAATATTCATCATCTCCATATTCTTTATTCCCAGGCCCCCACGGTCTTTACTCAGTTCAAATTTTTCCCAATTAGTGAAGTGGAGCTTCTTCTCTTCCGCACTGTGGTTCCACCAGAACGATCTCATAATTTTTTCCAAGTCTTTACAAACCCCCTTAGGAAGCAAACAATAACCCATAAAATATATAAGAATTGTTGATAAAGTAGATTTCAATAAGATAGATCTTCCTGCTGCATTAACAAAATGAAATCTCCAACCAGGCAATTTTCCAAAACACTTATCAGTAAGGAAAGAAAAACTCGAGATTCTATAGTCTGATTTCAGAGGGAAGTAAGTATTTATCTTCAACAGACATCTCCTTTACCCCCAAATCCTGAATGATTGTGTTCTTTTGAAAAGAAGAAACTCCCTTACTGAAGTGTATAGAAGATTTGCCATAGTTTATCCTCTGCCCTGACATACATGCATATTCCTCCATGAGGTTCATTAAATTCCTCACATTAATTCTAGAGTTTTCTCCGAAGAAGAATAGATCATCTGCAAACATCAAGTGCGAAATAGTTGGTGCCCACCTGTTAATTTGATACCCTTGGTATAAACCCTGTTGTTCATACTTTTTCATTAGAAGAGATAATCCTTGAGAGAATATTATGAATAAAGATGGGGACAGAGGGCATCCTTGACGAATTCCCCGTTCATTCTTGAAGAAACCTTGAGAAGCACCGTTTATATTAACAGAGAAAGAAGCACTCGTAACACACGCCATAATGAGATCATGGGCTTTACCTGCTATGCCCATAACCCTTAACATATCTCCTAATAATTTCCAGTTAACCCTATCATATGCTTTTGCCATATCCACTTTGAGAGCAAAAAAACCATTAACCGCTCTAGAGTTATTCATTGAATGAAGCAGCTCTTTAGCAATGATATTATTAGAATCGCCACGGGGGACAAAAATTCTCATGACCAGGATATGAATTCTTCTAAATAGGATTTAATTCTATTTGAAAGAATTTTCGTAACTATCTTATATAAGACGTTACATAAGGAGATTGGTCAAAAATCTGACGGGCTAGCAGGGTTTTTAACTTTTGGGATTAAGGAGATATTAGTATGGTTGAGTAAATCAGGAAAGACAGCATAATCAAATATTTTCTTTATTGATCTAAAAACATCAGTACAAACCATAGACCAACATCTCTTATAGAAAACAGGAGGATAACCATCCGGTCCAGGAAAAGTATAAGATCCCATCTTAACAATTACAGCCCAAATTTCTTCCATTGACGGAATCCTACATAACTCTTCATTATCCAAATTAGAGACAACCCGTCCTTGAATAGAGAATTGAGGAGGATTTCTTTGAACAGTGTTCTTGAAAAATAGACTTAAAATGATGAATAAGTTGTCTAGAAATCTCACCTTGATCTGTTATCCAAGTATGATTATCAGATAATAGATGGCTGATAGTATTTTTCTTTCTTCTTTGTTGAACAGACAAGTGAAAGTGTCTAGTATTTCTGTCACCATATTTAGCCCATTGTTGCTTCATTCTCTGATCCCAATAAGTTGCTTCCATAATAAGATACTCATTCAATTGGGCAGTAACTAATCTTTCCTTCGAATATTTGGTTAGGAGAAGGCCGCCAAGATTTTATTTTAGGAGCTTAGTTTTGAGAACTGCAATTTTATGCTTTATACAATCTATTCGTCTGCGACTCCAATCAGTTAGGAAAGAACCCAGTTTCATCAACTTAGATTGAATGTCTTCATCTTCATCTTGCGACCAACATTCACCCACTTTTTTCAAAAATTCCGGATGTGATAACCACAAAGCTTCAAATTTGTAAGTAGGAGGAGCTCTGGCTGTATTTCTGCAAGTATTTAAAAGGATTGGAGCATGATCACTTGCAATTCTAGGAAGATGAAGGACTGCTGAATTATGGAACGCAATGCACCACTCTGGATTTGCTAGCACTCTATCCAATCGTTGGCGAATTAAATTATCAAAACCACGACCATTAGTCCATGTATAAGCAGGTCCTTTATAACCCAAATCTATCAAGTGATTCTGATGAATAAAATCCGTGAAGAAAGAAATATTTGAGTTAAGAACAGGAACTCCCCCAAATTTTTCTTCTCCTGAACAGATAGCATTAAAATATCCGATGAAACATTTACTGCCATCAAAATTTTGAGCATACCCAGACATATTACGCCAGAAGGAAGCCCATTGATGAAAAACCGGAGGTCCATACATACAGAATAAATGCCAATTTGCTCTACCATCACCTTGATGAACCAAAACATGAATCATATTGAAAGTCTGAGAAATAACTTCAATATTAATATCTTCTTTCCACAGCAACCAGAGACCACCACTTCTTCCAACCGAAGAGACAATGCAATAATTATGAAAGCCAAATTGTCTAACTCTTTGTACTGACATTTGTTCAGACATTTTAGTTTCAGAAAGGAACAGAATGGAAGGATTTGTACCTCTAAGGAATAACTTCAAAGCTCTAATTGTTGGGGGGTTCCCCAAACCCCAACAATTCCATGAATAGGTAAGCGTTATAGTCGTAGCAATGACATATAAGCTTGAATATTGTGTACACTAATTAAGTAGAAGGATTTCAAGATCTGCTGTTTGATAGCAGCAGTGGAGGCATTGGTGTTGGGGACGGGGGGTCGTGAGTTCAAAGCTTTGATGTTAAAGACAGTATTTTTTGGCTTATACTTATGATTCCAACATTTTCTATTGATATCTAACTGGATTTTTTACCGATGCGAAGTTCATAACTGGTGCTTCTTGGCACCGTTTTTATGTGAATGGGTGTCAATTTATTAAATCCCAAGTTTGATACGCAGCGTTGGAAAGCTGAACTGTTATCACTTTCGAGATGTGTAGTGTTTTCAAGACTAACGGATATGTGAACTGTGGGTTATGATGACTATCTTTGTTGGTGGGATGTGTGAGGGATTTGATCTTGAAATGAATGGGTAAACGTTATGATGTCATTGCAACTACCAATCTTAAACAGGTCTGCGCGTAGTTTCTTCGGTGAAATAAAAACAGTCACATCGGTAATTTGCAGACCAAGAAGCATTGCTCTATCAGATTGTGGGGCGGTCATTACCCATATGCGATGTTTATTTTATCTACTGATGCAAGAAAGTTAACTAGTCAGTCTGACAAACCATCCCAAACCATATTTACACACACCTTGGACCTGATTTACATATAGAATGATACATATATCTCAACTGCAGTAAGGAAAAAAACAAGTAAAAAGGATAAACACAGAAGTGTGTGAAAAAGGCGCCCAAGAAAAGCACAAGTAACAAAAGTAAGGCAACTTGTGATTTTTTTTCCTTTCTTTTGTCATTGTTAATGTAATTGTATTACTATTATTTTTTATTTTTTTATTTCATGGATGCTAATAGGGGTTACAATTTGATTGGGGGGTGTACCATTCCAAAGGTGAAGGATACTTTGTCTTGAAAGGAGTTTTTTTTTTTTTATCGAAAAAGAGAATATATTGAAAGAGTAAAGGATATACAGAGAATTCTACCAAAGGTAGAAGTAAGAAAGGAAAAACAGATATAAAAACAAGCAAAGAACTACATAAACAAAGCCTGCCAATTAGCTAAAACCGTATGAGAAAAGTTCAAGTGAACTATGTGGCCTGCTGCCGCTGCCCATGAAAGGATTGAAGATTTGGCTTCATAGATAAGATCATCGCCAGTTTTGAAGAGATGATTAACATCAAATCTTCTACAATTCCTTTCTTTCCAAATAGCATTAACAATTGCCGCCGGTATCAAATCCCAGATGAAGTTGCCTGAAGAAGAAAAGTGATTTGTTTTCCATGTTTCGCCAAAGCTCCTAACGTACTCCTAAGACAACCTAAGACTGACCAAGACTGACGAGAAGATGTTGTTAAGTTACACCACATCTTATAAGAAATCTTACAGTGTAGGGACAAGTGGTCTTGTGATTCAAAATCCCCCCCACACAGTGCACAATCATTCTGAATGTTCATGCCTTTCCGAATTAGCAAATCTAAGGTACTCAGCTTACCGTGAACTAAACTCCATAAAAGAAAACAAATCTTTGAAGGAATTGCCCGATTCCAAATGAAGCGAGAAGGGAAGTTAGACTCACCATGATCTGCCACTAACTGAGAGTATAAACTCTTGATGGAGAACACACCGGAGTGGTCTTGAAAGGAGTTTGGTACACTCAATGTTACTTTCAAAGATCTTGATGTATCATCATCCCACTCCGTAAGATCAGATAGTTCTAGTTCATTGACAGTTGTGTGCAATGTTTCTTGAGATCCGTCATAATTTATTTTCACTCAATGAGCTTGATATGTTTAATATTTGTTAATTCAGTTTTTTCGTAATTTATATATCCAGATTCGGTAAAAACGAAGAAAAAGAATGACCAATGCAGCTTAAAAATTGGCTACAACTTTGAAGATCGGTCGGGGTAAATCCACTGTAAGGCCACTCTGTTCAGTATTTTTCATCCTTTGCCTAACTGAATCTGTATTCTTTTGAATATATATGTTTCATCTTATCTAAATAACTAAATATGTATGTTTACTTTTGGTAACATGTATACATGATATGTTACCAAAAGTAAACGTACACATAATTGGTTGAGATGGAACATATTCTAGGACTGCGAGGTAGATCTGTTTCGTAGCCTTACATATACGTCCTACTATTTTGTTCATAGAGTGATATGATAACGATGATGAACACTTGGTGCATCGTTTTATTTCATTTGGCCTATTATAAGAGTGATTATGCTTTTACCCGTCATTTAAATATATTCCTGCTAGCTGATTGTGCTAGTTAGAACTATTTAGGTTTAGGTTAACTTAGAACTTAGAAGAAGAAAAGAAGAACAGACTTAAAACTGAATTCTTATTATTGATTATTAACTTGTACAATTAAACCGTAAAGACTTACATCATATTTATATACAAACAATTCTTGAACTGTAGGCTAACGTGTTTCCTAACATAGATTTCCTAACATACAAGTCTTTCCAAAGAGAACAAACTCCTAAAGGAGAAACTATCGTGTATAACATTGGGTCATGTTATACACGTATCTGATGCTGTGCTAACACCCTCCCGCAAGCGTAACGGGTTATCCTGAACCGTTAGCTTGGACCTTAAAAGAGAAAAACGATCCTTTGATAGTGGTTTTGTAAATATATCCGCAATTTGATCCTTAGATGATATAAACCTGACATCAAGAAGTTTAGAAGTAACCTGATCACGAACGAAATGATAATCAATCTCAATGTGCTTTGTCCTTGCATGAAATATAGGATTGACAGTGAGATAAGTAGCACCAAGATTGTCACACCATAGAACAGGAGGGGACTGAGTGGATACACGAAGTTCTGAAAGAAGTGACTGAATCCACATAATTTCAAAGTGGCGGCGCTTGCAAGTCCCCTATATTCAAACAAGTACTAGAACGAGATATCGTTTTTGCTTACGAGCACTCCAAGAAATAATATTTCCACCCAAGTAAACACAATAACCACTAGTAGAACGACGATCATCAAGAGAGCCAGCCAATCGAGAATCAAAGATACGCACTAAAGGATAAATCAGAGAGACTCGAGATGGTCAAGAAGTATACCAAAAGTAGGTGTATTCTTAAGATAACGGAGAATACGCTTTACTAAACTCCAATGAAAGACAGTGGGCGCATGCATAAACTGACATACCTTATTGACAGCATAAGCAAGATCAGGACGAGTAAACGTCAAATATTGTAAAGCTCCAACAATACTACGATACTCAGTGGCATCATATAATAAGGTACTACGATCAGAGGAGATATCACCAGAAGTACTAAGTGGAGTTTGAATAGGTTTGACACCGTCCATTTTGGCTCGAATAAGAAGATCATGAGCATACCGTTGTTGGGAAAGAAATAATCCTGAAGAAGTACGAACTACCTCAATTCCAAGAAAGTAAGACAGTGGACCTAAATCTTTAATTGCAAATTCTTGCTGCAAACGAGTAAGAATAGAAGTAATGCCAGTAGAGTTGGAACCTGTAACAATAATATCGTCCACGTATACCAACAAATAAATAGTGCCATGAGAACCATTGTAGATAAATAAAGATGAATCACACTTTGAAGTAACAAACCCGATTTGTAATAGAAAAGTACTGAGCCTGTGGTACCATGCACGAGGAGCTTGTTTGAGCCCATAGAGAGAACGATGCAGCTTGCAGACATGTGTAGGAAACCGAGAATCGACATAACCTGGAGGTTGTTTCATGTACACCTCTTCTTGAAGTTCTCCATGCAAGAAAGCATTTTGTACATCAAGTTGATGAATAGGCCAATTGGAAGACAAAGCTAATGTGAGAATAATACGAATAGTGCATGGTTTAACAACCGGATCGAACGTTTTTAATAGTCGATTCCCTCTTGGCTGATTATAGCCTTTAGCAACCAAGCGAGATTTAAAACGTTCAATTTTACCAGCCTTTGCGTTTTGATACGAAATACCCATTTACATCCAATAACGTTCATGGAAGGATCAAATGGTACTAATGTCCGCAGTACCATTATTTAAGTAATGCATTGATCTCATCATCCAAGAAGCTCGCCAATTTGGATCTTTGTGAGCTTCCGATATACAAGTTGGTTCACGTAAAGAATCACATACCAGCGCATATTTGGAATTGGGTTTAAAAATCCCATCTTTGGCCCTAGTCACCATTGGATGTGGTCCAAGATTAGATGTTGTAAGCTCATGGAAGTTGAACTTGAGCTAAGTTTAACACACCAGATGAAGAAGTATTAACCGGTGGAGAACTCGAGCAAGAAGTTGATGTCGACGTGCTAGAAGAAATTCTTACCGATTTAATCGAATTGGGACCCGCTAACGAAGTCGAAACAGTCCGACGTGCCGAAGTCAAAGCCGATAAAACCGAAATAGCCGGGTGGGACGACCACTTCATCCGGGAGAAACTACTTGAATGCTTGGTTGAGACAAATTATCGGCGGTGGATGATTTAGCTGCATCGGTAGAGACGAAACTTGTGCAGGTGAAGACGAAATATCCAAGGCTGGCAAACGGGGCTGTATAATTATATCCTGTCTTGAATTACGAGAACCACCTTGGACTGTGCTAATTGGTGGTAACGAAGTTTAAACTGTGAACGAATAACCGAAACCGGTGGTAATGAAGCTTCTATAACGGTGAAGAATTTGTTACTCGAGAAGTGATCGATGCGCGAAGGTGATATGGAAGCAAATGGAAAGGTAGTCTCATCAAAAACAACATGACGACTTACATAAATACGACCCGTAGGAATATGAAGACACTTGTAACCCTTTTGAGATGGACTATAACCAATAAACACACAAGGAGAGGAGACAGGATCCATTTTATGAGACCTATACGGACGTAGGTGAGGATAACATAAACAGCCAAATACACGAAGGAGGTGTAAACCGGTGGAAGACCAAAGAGAACTTCATATGGAGATGAATTATTAATAGAAGTAGAAGGAACACGATTCATCAAATAGCAAGCAAAGATAAAACGAATCATACCAATACGAGGATGGTCGTAAGCCATGTTTAAAATTGTAAGACTGGGCCACTGGATATGACGATGACGGCGCTCAACTAAACCATTTTGTTCGAAGTGTGTGGACATGAAAATCTATGAAAAATACCAAGTTGTCAAGATGCGAGTGAGTTTGCGATACTCAAGTGCATTATCGTATTGAAAATTTTGATTTTACGATTAAATAGATTTTCAACATGCCGTTGAAACAAAAAAATATAGAAAAGACGCCAGACTTTTGAGACATAGGAAACATCCAAGTAAAACGACTAAACGCATCGATAAAAATGATATAATATCTGTATCCTTCATTAGATAAAATATGAGAAGGTCCCCATACATCTGAGACAATTAAATCTAATGGGTTCAAATAAGTAGTTTTACTAGGATTGAAAGGTAACTTATGACTCCTATGTTCATGACAAGATGAACAAAACTTAATAGTCTGACTTGAAACCGGAAGTGAAAACTGAGAGACGACTTTACGAACCGTACGCATCATTGGATGTCCCAACCTAGAGTGCCAGTCTTGTAAGCTAGCACGTTCACCTATGCATACTTTAGGAGACTGAGACGAAGCATCAAGTTGATAGAGACCACCCCTCCTACTGCCGCGAAGAAGAACCTTCCCAGACATCGATCCTTCACAAGACAAAATTTGGATGAAATTCAAATAAGACATTATTATCAAGCTAGCTAGACGAGATACGGACAAGAGATTGTGAGAAATTTTTGGTGCAAAGAGAACATTACGAAGCTGAACGCACGTGGGTTGGAGTTCTCAAAATAGAGGAACCAACATTAGAAATTGGAATAGAAGAACCATTACCCATCTGAATTTGATCAGGACCAGTGTACTCGGTTGAAAACTGAAGACGAGAAAGATCATTCGTTATATGATCTGTAGCACCACTATCAGGAGTCCATGGAGGAGTTGGCAACAAACCAGTATGAGCAGTATAGGCACGCGGTGCGGAAGCTGGTGGTTGTCGACGCGGAGGACGAAAGCCACGATCAAATCGGTTCCAACAGTCCGGAGCTTCATGATTAGGACGGTCCAAAGTTGGATGGCTGTGGTGATTGAGCCGGGTGAAGAAGCAAAGAATGTTATTGTTCGAACGAAAGTAGTTATTATTGTTCGATGGAAACCTGGACGAAGACGTGGTATTGTTGTTGGGCCGAGGAGATGCAGCAGCAAACTGGGTTGGACCGGAGCTGGAACTGCCAGAGAACCGAGAGGAATTGTTGGTTGGGCCTGAGCTGGATCGTCCAGAGAACCGAGCTGGGGCAGCAATATTAGCCACAGGCTGTGTAGTCAGTGCCTTGTTCTGATTCTCAATGCGCAATTCAAAAGTGAGAAGAAAGGTAAGGAAATCTTCTACAGTAAGGGAGCTCATCGTGGTGGTCAGGGAAGTAACAATGGCATCATACGAGCTGTCAAGACCAGCGAGAAGGCACAGATGTAAATTCTTTGTCTCAGAATCGTTGTGTTTCTTTGCAGCAAGATTATCCACTAAATTTCTAGCATGATTAATATACTCACGCATGGTTTTTGACCCTTTTGAAGAGATCATGACTCACAGTGAAGATGGTGAATCCGAGCATCGGATTTGGAGGCATATTGAGCTTCGAGAGAGTCCCAAATTGCTTTGGAAGTTGTGAGACGATGAACATGACGAAAAAACAGCAGTGTAAGAGAAGAAAACAACCAACTTACCAGGATTTTATCCTGTTTTACCCAAGAAAGATACGCCGGTGTAGGAACTTCATCAGCAACTGGAGGTGTTGGACAGGATTTTGCACCAGTAATATGACCATCGAGGTCATAACCTTGAAGATATGGCAAAAATTGAGCACGCCACAAAGAATAATTGGTTTCATCAAGTTTAACTGTAATTATATGATGAGGTTGAGAGAATTGAACGGAGGCCATGACTGAAGATTGTGAAGAGGCAGTTGAAGACATTAGAACACCGGAGGTTGAAGAAACAGTTGAAGGTTCGGTAGACATGAGTTTGGAGGACCTAACCCTAGCTGATACCAAGTTAGAACTATTTAGGTTTAGGTTAACTTAGAACTTAGAAGAAGAAAAGAAGAACATACTTAAAACTGAATTCTTATTATTGATTATTAACTTGTACAATTAAACCGTAAAGACTTACATCATATTTATATACAAACAATTCTTGAACTGTAGGCTAACGTGTTTCCTAACATAGATTTCCTAACATACAAGTCTTTCCAAAGAGAACAAACTCCTAAAGGAGAAACTATCGTGTATAACATTGGGTCATGTTATACACGTATCCGATCTTTGTGCTAACAGTGCTCATCATACCACAAAAGTGGAGATTTTTCCACATGAAATAAGTGAACGTCAAATACTGAAATTTTCTGAAAATTACACATGGATGGTATCCCATCCCCATACAGTATATCACTAGCCTGAGGCTAGAGTCTTGATAGGTTGCACCCCTGTGCACTATATATGGCTGAACGCGAGCAAACTGGAAGGATGAATGAAAATACACCACTTAGTCACCATCGAGCAAGTTTATAGGTTTATTAACCTATATAAACAGTGGAATACTGCATGTGTTCCATTACGTGAGCTTGAATATTACGTATTCTTTTTCATAGAGTGATAAGATAATATTGATGCTGAACACTTGGTCTACTGTTCTATTTTTTGTAAGTGTGGTAATAATTAGCTTCACTCATTATGTTCATTGGCAGAGAGGAAAACTCCCACCTGGGTCCATGGATTACCTTTGTTTGGAGAAACCATTCAGTTCTTCATCCCCAACAACTCAATATAGATGCTCATGATTCTCAAAAAGAGATTAGCCAGGTGTGATATATCACTAAATATTACGCTACTTCTGTTAATTTCTTAATTGTCTCTATAATTATTTTAGCTTACTATTGAGATTCTCATGAACATGCATATGATAGGATATGGAACATTGTTTAAGACGAATTTAGTGTTTCATATAAAGGTGGTAGTATCACTAGACCCAGATTTCAATTATTGAATTTATTTCATATTTTAACAAGAACGAAAAAACAGTAATTGGACTCATTCTGGAATATATCCGGAAAACCTATTAAATCTTCAAATGATCATTACATTCTATTTTGACATTTCATGGGCTTTGATTTGTATAATCAGTACAATCCACTTCTTATTATATTACATTAAATGAACAAATCATATTTTAAACTTACTGTAAATAAAGACTCTGCCGCGAAGCTCTGTCTTGGTAAAGTGGTCCTTGAATTGTTTTGTGAACCTCCGCCAATCTTCTGGTGTTGTATGTGTAGAAACAGAGAAAGAGATAGTGAAAGGGTTGTTCTCACCCATAGGAGAGGCTCCTATTTTATACAATTAGGTATCCTTACAACGTACACATTTAGGGTTTATGAGGAAAATATCTCTAACACTAACACAACAGTAATTTGACACAATAGTACTAACTGTACAGTGACATTCATGGCTCATTCCAACACTCCCCTCAAGCAGGTGCGTAGATATCATGCATTCCTAGATTGTCGAGGAAAGAGTTGAATGGTCGACTAGGAATTCCTTTAGTTAGCATGTCTGCAATCTGGTCTCCTGTTCTTACAAACGGAGTGCTGATAATCCCTGCAGTCAACTTCTCTTTGATGAAATGTCTGTCCACCTCCACATGCTTTGTTCTGTCATGCTGGACTGGATCGCGAGCAATGCTGATTGCAGCCTTGTTGTCGCAGTACAACTTCATAGGACCTCTAGGCCTGAAACCAATCTTTGTCAGCAATATTCTTAACCACAATAACTCACAGATTCCATGAGCCATAGCCCTACACTCTGCTTCTGCACTAGATCTAGCTACAACTGATTGCTTCTTGCTGCGCCAAGTTACTAGGTTTCCTCCCACAAAAGAGCAATATCTAGATGTAGATCTACGATCAATTACGGAGCTTGCCCAATCTGCATCTGTGTATGCTTCAACCTCTGTGTGGTTATTCTGAGAAAATAAAAGTCCTTTTGCTGGTGCCGACTTTAGGTAACGAAGTATTCGGTACACTGCATCCATATGTGTCTCTCTTGGAGCATGCATAAACTGACTTACAACGCTCACGGAGTATGCAATATCAGGACGAGTGTGAGAAAGATAAATCAATCTTCCCACGAACCTTTGATATCTTTCTTTGTCCACCGGAATACCATCGGTATCTTCTCCGAGCTTCTGATTCGGTTCCACTGGTGTGTCAATAGGCTTGCAGCCCAGCATTCCTGTCTCAGCTAGAAGGTCTAGGATATATTTCTTTTGAGAGATGTAAATGCCCCTTTTCGATCTTGCCACTTCAATTCCTAGGAAGTAGCACAATTCTCCTAGGTCCTTTATCTCAAATTCCTTGGCCAAGTAAGATTTTACCTTCCCCATTTCTTCCACATCATCACCTGTCATTATAATATCATCCACATAGACAAGTAAGATCTTACTTTCAAGTCTGATTCTAGATTGAAGCTATAGTAGATTGAAGCTTTAAAGGGGATCTAGGCTAGGTTTTCTCTTCTCTGCCTCCTTTGCTCTGATACCATGTAGAAACAGAGAAAGAGATAGTGAAAGGGTTGTTCTCACCCATAGGAGAGGCTCCTATTTTATTCAATTAGGTATCCTTACAACGTACACATTTAGGGTTTAGGAGGAAAATATCTCTAACACTAACACTACAGTAATTTGACACAATAGTACTAACTGTACAGTGACATTCATGGCTCATTCCATCAGTATGCTCCCTTACCAGATATGGTTGTGCCCAAACCTATGGAGCTTGAAGCTAAATCCACAAGAAATGAATCCCTTGAAGGAGTTTATCTTCGTGGTAAGCGACTAACTGTAAGTAAAAATGTCTACATATATATAACTTCGGGAAGAACCTTGATGTATCATTGACATTAGTTATTGTTAAAATAGGCTTACGACTTACGAGGCCCCGAGGCTTATACACAATAGTCACTATAAGTGGCCAGCAATTTAAAATGTTTCAAATTCAAACAACTATGATTGCTATTAGCAGTATATCAGTTAGAGAAGTCAGCCTAATACTATTTGCTTAACAGAAAGGACAGAAGTTCAAAATTGCAATAACTGGCACTTAAGGTGTATGTAGTTAGTGTGCTGCCCGAGATGGATACCTTACCTTTAGTGGAATTTTATCTTTAAATCAAACTATTCAGAAACGATGTAACAGATATTCAGTCTAGTCAAAGTAATGAAACAAGAATCACAAGATGGATAGAGTTACTATTTCACTTGTGTCTGTTTTAAATTTTTGTTGGGAACTGCATGTTAGCAACTGCTTTGTGATGGACTTTACTAATGAGCACGACTAATTGAAATTAATGAAATATATATTAATAAAGAATTCATGCAGGTTGCACTTGCTGCAATTGGAGCAACAATGGCGCACAGGATCACCTTCTTCAGGGAAGAGGATGACTTTGTAAAGAAAGGGGGTGCGATGACATGTTTGAACATGCTAATATCTTATTTTTCTTTGAAGTTACTGGATTCCAACGATATAGCTGACAGCCTCTTTGCTGTTTTCATAGTTCGGATATTTCTCATTTGGAGAGAGTACTGTAATCTGTGTCTTTGGAAAGGTTCGCTTATTTGACATTATGGTTTTTATAAGCTGGAGACACTGCTTTAATAAATGGCATTGTTTCACTTTAATCCCACGTAACAAAATCATATTCCATGCTTTTTGATAAGTTTCCATCGCTGACATTCATCTTGAATTTAAAAATTCTTGACACTCCCTTATATAGTTCTTTAGAAGTAAGAGATATTGTTATCTATCTTCAGAATTGTACTTATATGCTCCATATCTTTCCATAAAGCTAGTTCTTTGGAAGTCCATTTCACTATTATCTTTTTCTTGTGGCAAAATCGTCTGTCTTTTTAGTTATGTTCCTCTTGGGTAATTTTTACTTGTTTGGAGGAACAAGTTCCAGTAAGTGACAGTCAATACTTGACTAATGGTGCAGATGCGAATAAGGTGCTGGCCCAAGCCATTCGGGGAATGAGTGCCAGTTTGCAGCAAGATGAGTTTGCTTGCGTAGAAAGCCGTTTTCGTGTGAAATTAGTTGTTTACCATAAGGTGCGGGTAATGACGTCTCCTAGGTAACTAGAATTTCAGTTACTGTGTTTGAATATTACTTATCTAGATTACAGATACTGTTCTTCTCTAGTTGTCATTTGCTGAAAAAGCTTGTTCGTTTAATTTTTCTCGCATACATTAGCTTAAAGCAACAAACACTATGTAGAGTACAGAATTTGGTAGATGTGAACAATGAGTTACAATGTCTTAAATACAATCATGGTTTTAGGATGTTATGCGATAATGAACGTTTTTTGCATTTAGCTTCACCTAGTTAAGCTGCCTGTGTGAATGGATAACCTGGAAATAAAGTTCATACTTCTGGGCATTGATGATCAGTTAAAAGCATCTTTCGCTGTATTATCATCAAGCACTGATTGTGAAATTCAGCATTTCACTTTTCTAATGTTTTAATTGGGGTTCATTTGAATTTTGGAAACATCTTTGTTACCGCATACTATACCCCTTTGCCTTTGTGAATGGTTCTGGAACCACATCAGGACTGTCATATATGATCCTCTACCGTAATTTATATCTCCTGTTACCCTCTCATGATGTTAGCTTAAGGTGCTGAACTATGTACATTAGTTAATCTTTTGGGTAGGTGCTATGAATTATCTTCTCGTGGTACACTGACTCAACAAGTACTCCACAAGGAATGTTATATGCTTGCTATTTCCTACCCAGGGTGTCAAAATAAGATTAAGCTCGACATCTTCATTGATTTTAATTCGACTAGTCTGTTTCTCAAGTTTTACTTATCTTAAAATGAGACTTAAATGCATAAATCTCAGGTGGGCTGCCAAAAAGCGACTCAATTGGTGGGAAGAACTGATAACTAAATTAAGAATTTGTACAATACAGATGTGAAGAGGCGTCTTCCCTCAACCATGTTTCTTTTCCGATTACTACAACGTCTTCATGTCCTTCTATGTGTCACATGGCACATTCGGAGAGTGCAAGACTAGCAGCAGAGGCAAGGCTTTCAAACGAGTCGGTCCTGTTTGATAACTCCCAACTCTTTCAACATCAGTGACATCGGTGCCCTATCAGTTCCTCCGACTTTCGAACTCTGAAGTTGGTGTATCTTTTCGGAAATTGTCCACGTTGTTTCCCCATATAGCCAAAACTCATTGTATTTTATGATATAACTTTCTGTTACTCGATTTTTGTTATGGTAGGGTAGGATGTCTGGAATACACGGCATTGAATTGTAAAATACCTCCGACTCAGTGGGAGAATGGTGTGGGTTGTTTGAACGCTGTCGAGTTTAGATACTCTCACATACAAGGAAGGTAATGTCACCTTCTTCTCATGATTCGAGCTGCTACAGGTATAGACAGATGCTCTTTCCCCACTTGTAAATATCGGTCTTGTAAATTTTTTTTGACTTTTCTGGAATTTTGCTCGATTTATTTATGATGTTAAATATCATACTGGTTATGAATTTTGTTTTATGTTAATTAATATTAATACAAGAAATCATGGAATGATCATGGCTATTTTGCTTGTCTTTCCCGTGCAGAAAGACACAAGGTATTCATTTGAAGGTTATGCTTCTGGATTGTTGGATATTACTTAGGACTGGTCACCCATTTACAATCTAAGGAATGCACGCGAAGAGTTAAAAGAGCTAGATCTCCATCGTGGACAGCGGAGTACAAAACTCCCATCACAGGAGCTGACGTAAAACCATAGTGGTTTTTTTATAAATGACCTTCGGTATGAGAGGACTCGGAAATGCAGTTTTCGAAGATGAGGATGCATTCAAATGCAAGCTTCATGAAAAGGTCTGTAGTTGGTAGATATTGTGGTAGGTTTGTGGATTCAAGTAATCTTATGATAAAAGGGTAAGTTGGTCTTCATCCTTTCCTTGTTTAATGGAGGACCATACTTGTTCTTGCCGTGTATTTACTTTGTTCGTCTATTTGTCCTGCAGCTGTTTGTATCGAATCAAGATTCGAACCAGGTAGTGTTGAAAAACTGTGAGCACACAGCTTCTGTAAAGCAATTGGGTGGTCCCCACATTTACATGGACATCTTGCATCTGGTGGTGGTTTTGCAGGCAGATGCATTCATTTTGGAATACAACCGCAAATTCACACCTCAGTTGCACGGGCAGTGGGAGTCAGCAAGTCAGGTGACCTTCTGAACAATTTCATGTCATCATTTCTACGCATGTCGCCTCTGCTTAAGAAATGATATGTTGGTACTAGATAGTCAGACGACCTATTAACATGGGGTGTGTTCTTCATGTTGTGTTGAAATGTATTAATAATGGTGCATGAGGGGACAGAATTCATCCTGTTCATAAATAAAAAATCAGTTAGTTGCGAGATTTCATTAGGATAGCATGTTAGGCAACTCATATTATGATTCATGTGACATTTATTGATATATGTAACTCGACCGAGAATTTCACCTACATATGCATGCGGTTTACTCCCACTTTTAGTTGGTTATTACCCTCCAGTGTTGTTGATTATGACGCAGTTCTACTTCGGTGAGGTATCACTGCATGTGTACTTACTTTGTAGTTAATCTCTTGTTTTCTACTTCAGCGTCTACACAAAACAATGAAAGGAATACCTCTACTATACTAATGCTGTTTGTCGAATTTGTACAATTGTGATGCAGGTTTGAAAATTTTAGTGGTTTAAAAATGTTAACGTACTAGTCAGCACTATGGCTGCTCTCAAAACCAGATTAATGTTTCAAGATATCCTACCATATCAAAGGTATGTAAATTGGTCATCTTATAAACTCCCCGTAACACCAAAACCCTCTGATAAATAAATTAAGCGTCCACTCATATTATTTATTTTGGTAATGCAGCTGGCGATCGTTAGTGTACAAGGTTCTATTTCTATGTATTGCATCTCCCCTGATGGACAGGTAGTTTTTAAGCTACACTTTTGGCAATATTAGTGAGATTTCCTTATCCTATATTTATCGGTAGGCTTTCTTATCTTAAAAGTATCATTGCTTTTAAGGAGCAGGCGATGAAACACTTAGGTTACGGAATGTATTTCCTTCTCCAAAATCTCATGTATGTTCTTGGCTCTTAATTCTATAATTTGATTTCAAGTTGTGATATATAGATTTAAGAGTACTATCTCTCGATCAACCACAAAAACGACAAATATCAGGCCTTCTCCATAAAACAATATTCATAGTGGCCAATCAAATCTACACTCACGAGTTAACTTTTTCTTAACTAGTTCAGGTTAGCTAATCCTGACACATGACATTAATTTCAGATAACAATCCAGAAGATGTTGCTTTGCAAAATGATTTGGTAACTGCAAGGGGGCAGGCATAATGTTATGGCTAAGAACTCTATTCCACTCTTCTAAGTGAAAAAGCTAGAATAAATTGGATCAAGAATGAAGCTGCCGATACAAAAATATTTCATGCTAACTTGAATATTAGAGTGCAGAATACTATAGTGAATTGGGAGACACTTCTGTAGCCATTGTCACCGACCAGCAAGTAATTGCTGTCACCAGGAAGTAGAATTTGTTGAAGATGTGTTTAGTGCAGTTCCTAAAGTAATGTAGCGGATAATGAAATGATGGAGGGTTAAATGGCTGTTTTTGACCTGTAGATGTTGAAAATCCTACAACTACATCCAAAGAATCATAAATACACACACCATGAAGTAAACAAACAAGAGATGCACAAGAACACAAGATATACGTGGCTCGGTATGATTACCTACGTCCACGGGGGTAAATGGATGATATTATTACTTGATTCAAGGTTATAAAGTGTGTATCTCACTAACAAATACTCTCTTCTCACTCTCTAGCTCTTGATGTTCTCTCTCTCCCTTACCGATTGACCTCTCTTTAGCTCTCTACATGGCTCTCTATTTATAGTTACATATGATGATACATCCAAGTTACAATGTTGGGCCTAATACATCTTCCTTGATGATCTCTTCGGGTGTCTACCCGATGCTTCATCCGACCTTCCCTTACCGAGATGAAGCATCTGGGCCGAGCTGTGGCTGCATCCGATGTTGCTTGTTAGGTGGTGTTGATCGATGTCGCTTTCTAGGTTCTCGCCGAGTTTGACCGAGTCTTCCTTATCTCTTTACCTACTTTGTCGAGCATTAAATGTCCTCGAACCCGAGGATCGTCACATCGAACTTTTCCTCCCTTTTGCCTCGATCTCTCGAATTGCCTTCATACCTCTTTTTCGTGCTCAGATCCGGTGGGGTGATTCAAGTGCTTTCACTACTTCATTTTCTTTGGTACGCCCTCGACCGGGATGGCTCCACCGTCCCTCGTGGATTATTCACACCTACATTTATGCCCCTTCTTCCACTCGTGTGATCGACACGTGGGGAAGAAACCGCCTCGTCTTCCCACGTCCCTCGGTCATCCGGGTTTTCCATCATGCCGTTCCCCACTTCCTTCGTGCGTTACCAATGGGGTTCACCTCCTCGTCGGTTACCATCGGAGAGGTTTATAAACCTGACTCTAAAACCTCATTCCCTCTTTATTTTCTCCCGCCATCTTCGTCTTCCTCTCCGCTATCTGCCTACCTCTCCGTTCTCTGTCTACCTCTCCGTTCCGTCTACCTCTCCTCCATTGTCATCCGCTATTTTCCACAAAGTTTCTTCCTTTTCCTCTCCATCGTTCTCGCATCTTCTCGGTTCGTCACCGCTCGCAACTTCCGATCCCGCCGTATCTCGCCCTTTTCGTCACTTCTCATGATTTTCATGGCGTCTTCGACTCCTTCGATGACGGAAAAGGTGTGTGAGTTATGTATTTTCTGATGAAGACGGCGTTTCACTCGATTTCATTTGTTGTAGAGAGTCCTTCCAAGTATGATTACCGCGCCTAGATTCTATCTTCACCGATAAACCTTCTTCGTTTTCTTGTAGGGCTCGACAAGAGGGTCGCTAAAGACTTGTCGGATGAGCAATACGTTCAACAACCGAAGGATGAGTTCGATCTCCATGGGTATGACGTCGCTCTTGTCAGCCGTAGGGTGTTCTCGAAAAGGGACGATGTCTTGAGATTCCCTCATTCGGCCGAGGCGACCATCGTCACTGTGGCCACCGGAGCTCGGGCTGCGTTTCCCTCTATACGATCCTAGCCGCCCGTTCGCGCACGAGGCCCTTTCTAAGATTCGCCCGTGCCGCGCCTTGGCTCGGTGGAACGGCAATACTTTTCGTATCCTCGTCCGAGTGGGAAAGGCGTAGCCGAGGCGAGTGTGCTCCTACCACTTGGTCTACCTATGATCCTTCCTGTGCGAGTGACTATACTCCCGCCAGTTTCGCCGATAATTACCGGAGCGGACTACTACCAATGGCGATCTCGCCGGTTTGTCAGTCCTCATCGCCATAAAACTCTTCCCGAAGGTGTTAGGAGACTTCTTTGGATGAGGATCCCGAGGGAAAGGGTTCCAACAGGCATGCCCGTCATACTAATGACACGCTTGGGATCGGGTTCCATTGGTTATTTCAGGTCTTCTTTTAAGTGGCAAATTCCTCCTCCTCAGGTCGAATTTTATCCTTTACGGGTAGTCAATGTTGATCGGGTAAGTGTATTCTCCTGTCCTTTTAGCTTGATTGATCGGCCGGGCGACTGTGGGGTGATGTTTTAGTTTTGGTGTTTTTCGACTAAGTCCTGGGTGTTCTCGTTGGGGACCCTTGTTCATCGGAAGAGGGATAGAGTTGCAAGGAGCCGAGGAGGAGACAGGGAAGGTAACAAATATACTTATTCGTTTTTTGTTTGACGTATATGTACGTGCCCCTATTTGTTGCCTTGCATGGTTCCGACATCGGCGTATGCACGTAAACCGAGGGTTGACAAGGCTGGTGGTACTGGCAAGGACGGTGAGGATCCCGATGATCGGCTACCTTTATCCCATTTCCCGAGGAAGTCGCCTCAGAAGCCTTCTGATGTTTCGTCTGCCCTTGTAGGTGAGAAGCCCAAGGGGAGGGGTAAGGAACCCAAGGAGGATGTGCCTGCCCCGGTGGATGATGAAGGGATTATTCTCGCCGATGGCGTTGTGTATGTTATGTCCGATGGTGATGATGATGAAGGTCTTTTTGATGAGGAGGGCGATGCCCTCGGTAATGATGAAGAGTCGGGACGGGCGGAGAAGTCGGGTGGTAGTGGGAACCTTGTGATCAACCGTGATGCGGAGAAGGTTGCTGTCGGGAGCGGGTTGCTAGGGGTTCTTCTTTCCGTGGCTCCGAATTCGGGCGGCAGTCCCAAGCCCGACCCATCTTTATTAGATGACCCATCCACGAAGTCCTCCCACCGTGTCGGGCTGCATGACTCGAGTAGGTCGGATGGGTCTTCTCCATCTTCCTCCATTCCGGGTATGTCTTCTACCTCGCCTTTCGTCGCCGAGGGGGAAATCGCCAGAAATCGGCCACCGCTCGTGCTTTTACCGCTGTTCTCATCTCGTAAACAATGTCGAACTGCTTTATTTGTGCACTCCACTTGGAGATTCGCCCCGACCTGGCTGCGCTGTCGAGTACTGATTCTATGGGGGACTTTGTAAGCACCCTGATTTTGTGGGTTTGGAAGTATGTCCGGCTTCGCGCTGCGAACACTAGTGCTAATATCGCTTGCTCGATCCTAGTGTAGTTCCTCTCACGGGCTCATGGTCTTGCTTATAAAATACACAGCTTTTCTTCCCCCCGTCGTTCTTGGACTAGGACGGCGCTGATGGCGTGACTAGTTGCCCCAAGGTATAGCGTTAGTATGTCTTCGGCTCGGGTCTTTGCAAGACCGGGCAGACTCGCGAGATGTTGCTTGATCTTTTGAAACGCTTCTTCACACTCCTCGGTCCATTTAAACTTTTCCCCCTTTCGTAGCGTCCCGAAGAAATCCTTGCACTTGTCGGACGACCGTCATGAAATGAATCGCCCTGTGGCCGCCAAATTTCCGTTTAATCGTTGCACATATTTTATCGTTACAAAGCGACGCATTTCCACCACGGCCCGACCTTATCCGGGTCGGCCTCAATTCCTTTGTCGGTGATTATGTATCCTAAGAACTTGCTCGAGGTGACCCAAAAGGTGCACTTGGCCGGATTGACCCTCATCTTGTACCTTCTCATGGTTTGGAATATGCTTCGAAGGTCGTCGATGTGCTTGTCGGCCACCTTGCTTTTGACCAACATATCGTCCACATACACCTCAATGGTGTCGTGTATTTTATCTTCGAACATGTCTTCCACCAGCCTCTGATAGGTGGAGCCGGCATTTCTTAATCCAAATGGCATTTTGGTGTAGCAACACAGCCCTCTTGGTGTGAAGAAGGACGTATGCTCTTGATCTTCGGGGGGCCATGGGTATTTGATTGTACCGAGTATCCGTCCATGAGAGTTATCGCCTTATACCCGACAATAGATTCCACTAGCTGGTCGATGCTGGGGAGAGGGAAGCTGTCCTTTGGGCATGCCTTGTTCAAGTCACTATAGTCTATGCAGATTCGTACGCCCCCGTTTCTTTTAGGGACTACAACATCTTCGGATACCTTGAGATCGTTACCAAAAGAGGAAAATCCAAGCTCCTAAGCCACTTTGTGTGCTAGTTGACGCTAAGAGAGAAACTCTTTTGGTTCTTTTTTTTGTTTTCCTAACAAAACCTTGCGGAATTTGATTCTTGCTCTTTATTTTTGTTTTGCTAACAAAACCTCATGGATTTTTCTTGCTCTTTATCTTTCCTTTCATGACAAAACCTTATCAAGTTCGCTGTGAGTCCGCTTAGTGTCCCTGTTCATTGTCTTTGCGTCTACTGAAAAATGTGTCTTACGTTCAGAGAAGGTCGTCAAGACCGTTTCAATAGGATAAGATACTTGCTTAAGACACCCCAGCGAGTTGTTGGAAGATCCGCGAGCTCCCAAAATAACATCTTTTCGATGTTGGTAGAAGCTAGAAGGAAACCCCATCTCACGGGATTTATCGTTTGAGATCTTGATAAAAGAGAGATTCAAACACTCCTATCAACATCCGTTGAAAATAGTCGATGCTTAGTGAAAACTCGACGATCGAGACGCCTAAGCGGCTAGATTTATCACCTTCAGAATTTAAGGAAATACGTCGTTACATTTGCCTTCATTTACTCGCTCCGCCGTTTAAACCCTTCCTTTTAACTAGTTAAGCAAAGTACAACAATGGTAGAAGCAAGACTAGCTCGGAATCGTTGAGTCCGGTCTTCGGAAGCCATGGCTGGAAGGATTATAGTGAGCGGCACGTTAGCTGAACCTCATTTTGATCCCCGCACCGGAAGCCGTATATCATCGTAGAAAACCGTAAATATCCCATGATTCACTCGTGGGAAGACCATAAGCACGACGGTCGTTAAGGGTCGTTGTTATTATCCATTGTCGCCAAGAAAGAGACCTTCCGATTTAATGTACGGGTGGTCAATGACTCTGGCGTGGGAATGTTAGGACAAATAATGATTAATGCATAGGAAAGTACCGAAAGCGATGTGTCTGGGGCAGCCTTTTAAAATTGTCTTTTAGGGCCAAAACAACCTCGATCGGCCGAGACCAACACGCTAGCGTAAACGGAAGTGTACATAAAACCTGTCCCACCTTGCGCCGCTGTACTTCATCCTTAACCTTTTCGAAAGCGGTTCAAGTAAGTCTTTGTGTCCTTTGCCGACGTAGGTACGAACGGATAAGGCGAGCCGAGGAACGAAGACGATAACAAAGGCAATGGCAAGTACCTCCAGGACGAGCAGGATCCCGAGGAACCGGGTCACGGCGGGATCTAACGGCAAGAGGGACTCACGGATTCTACAAGACGGAGATCGTCGACCTAACAACCGGGGCGAGACTCAGGCGTTGATCAAAGGCATGACTACGGTCGACGAGGAGGTCGATTTGGGCCGAGATGACGATTTCCCACCCGGGATGTTGAGGATCAACCCGATCCAGATGGGGCCGAGGAATGAGGGCAGCATGGAAGACGGGAGAACTGCATCGGATACCGAGGAGGAGGAGGAGGAAGTTCAAACGATACGCGAGGAACGAAGGAGAGAAAGACAACCGACAGAGTACCAACGAGACCTAGAACGAGAAGCTGAGAGGCTTAGGCAAGTACACTTGGCAAGAGGGGACCCTAATCGGGACATCCCCCCGGTAACGGTCAACCGAGAATGTAGATGTTGAAAATCCTACAACTACATCCAAAGAATCATAAATACACACACCATGAAGTAAACAAACAAGAGATGCACAAGAACACAAGATATACGTGGTTCGGTATGATTACCTACGTCCACGGGGGTAAATGGATGATATTATTACTTGATTCAAGGTTATAAAGTGTGTATCTCACTAACAAATACTCTCTTCTCACTCTCTAGCTCTTGATGTTCTCTCTCTCCCTTACCGATTGACCTCTCTTTAGCTCTCTACATGGCTCTCTATTTATAGTTACATATGATGATACATCCAAGTTACAGTGTTGGGCCTAATACATCTTCCTTGATGATCTCTTCGGGTGTCTACCCGATGCTTCATCCGACCTTCCCTTCTGCCCGAGATGAAGCATCTGGCCGAGCGGTGGCTGCATCCGATGTTGATTGTTAGGTGGTGTTGATCGATGTCGCCTTCTAGGTTCTCGGCCGAGTTTGACCGAGTCTTCCTTATCTTTTACCTACTTTGTCGAGCATTAAATGTCCTCAACCCGAGGATCGTCACATCAGAACTTTTTCCTCCCCTTTGCCTCGATCTCTCGACCTGTCTTCATACCTCTTTTTTCGTGCCCAGATATGGTGGGGTGATTCAGTGCTTTCACTACTTCGTTTTCTTTGGTACGCCCTCGACTGGGATGGCTCCACCTGTCCCTGTGGATTATTCACACCTACATGACCTATATCTGAATGGAGCTCCAGGGCTAGATGGTTTCCCAGGCTGTTTGCAAGTTGGCATATTATTGGGTCTGATCTTGTTGATGCTTTTATATTCTGTTGGAGTAATAAGTTCATCCCTAAAGGCTTAAATTCTAAATTTTTGGTTCTGATTCCGGGTCTTAAGAAGACTTCTCAGTCCAGGCCAATAGGTCTTAGTAACTTTTGGTTTAAGAATTTTACCAAGACCCTCATTACTAGATTCACAACAGGGGGCATTTACCAAGGAAGATGCCTGCAAGAGGATATATTGCTTGCTTCTGAACTTGTGAATAATGAACTGGATATTACCCAAGCATATGATTCGGAATTTCGTTTTTGAAGCTCTGAAACATTTTGGTTTTTCTGTAAGTGGTTGTTGGTGTAAACTTCAAGCCAAGGATCTCTATTGCACTGAATGGTGGTAAGAAACGTATTTAGACAATTTGTTGAAATTTTTAATGAAATACCAACTTACCTGTGGTCAAGTAGTTAGTAAAGAGAAAAGCAGATGTTTGTTGATGGAACTACTAGCTGTAGAAGGATAGCAATTGCTTGTAGACTGCAAATTGAGCTAGATCATTTTCGCGATAAATATTTGGGTATATTGCTCATTCCTGGGAGGATCAAATATTGCCATTTTTGGTCTGTTGTGGAACTTTTACAAGGGAAACTAGCTAGTTGGATCAGAAATCTTTTATCTTTTCAGTCAAGGATAACTCTGATTCGCTCAATTGTAAATAGTATTCCTGTGTATATGTGTCAAATGGCTCAAATCTTTTATCTGTGAATGTGAGAGGATCAGAAAGGAATTTTCTATGGTCAAGAGAAGCTGGTGCGAGGAAGATGATTACTTTAAAATGGGAAAAAGTTTGTACCGGCGATGGAGGAAGAAAGAGGTTTAGGCATTAGAAAGCTTGAAGAATTCTTCAATTAGTTTATGAAGGCGGGTTTCAAATGAAGGGATGCATGGAGAATAAGACTTATGGATTTGCGAATCCTCCAGTTCTTCAATATTGGTTGCAGGAAAGTGATGATTATAAAAGCTGTTAAGGTTTCTTTCAGTTTGCCTTTTGCTCAGATTGTACTAATTTGTTGCAATGAGGCCTCAAGAGCAGGTCTGGCTGGGTATGGTTTTTTTGGGAGAAATTCTGGTGGTGAAGTGCTTGTTGCAGAATCCTAAGGGTTAGGCATTGCTAACCATCTTTCTAGCTGAGATTATTGTTGTTATCAAAGCTCTAGAATGGACAGCTAGTATGAATCTGAGAAGGATTTTGACTCAGTTTGATTCTAGAGAAATTGATTTCTCCGCAGATGTATTCGCAAAGGAATGAGGGACTCTTAGCACTGGACAGTCTGTGCGTTATACCGGCAGACGTGTTTTCCCGACACAGTTGGAATGGCCTAATGAGTCAATACTTTAGATTTGTTTGAATTTTTTTTACTGTTCTAACCAGTTTCTTTGGTTAAACTTTTTTAGCTGTAATTGGTTAAAATTATGGAGCAAAATAATAAAGAGGAAGGATCCCTTGACACTTTTATTATCACACTATCTCACACGTTTGTACACTACACCCCTCATAATAATCCACACAACTAAGACATTTGAAGATGAACAGCTATGATTTTATTGATTAATTCCTTGAATTTTTACAAGATAAAATAGAAAAGAGCTAAAGAAATTACAATCACCACAAACTTTCTCTCTCCTAATGATTTGTCTAACACTGGAAAAAAGATCTCTCTTCAACAGACTTGTTCAACTCTTTATATAGGGGAGTACATAGTGGATGACAGCTAGACTGTCCTTTATTTTCGGGAATTACTTGCGATATTTCGCAAGTATTCAAATACATAAACTCGCAGTTCTCCTAAATCTCGCTAGATCTTCACACCTTTCTCGTGTTCTGGCTATCGTCATTCATTGCGTCATTTATATTACTCATTTGCGACACTTTCGCAATATCGTCATTTATTAATCTCGCGAGGTATTGTTGTTGCGATATTCTGACCCTACAAACGTCTGCAAAAATGGTAATCCTTAACTCTTACCTGTTTACGATTTCACGAACTTAGTGATAACATCGTAAAACCTCAAAAAACTTGTTCGTTCTTTCAAATCTGCAAAGCCGAGCAGAAAACTTATTATTTAAAGTCCACATTGGCTTTTCATGAAACTATGAATAATTCACACAACCCTCCATGTGAATATTCGCTGATTTCTACGTGTACATACACTATAAAATCACCAAACTTGCACATACACTACGAATTCATCAACTCATGGAAACATTGTTTGCTTTCAACAATTTCCCATAAATCAAAATCTGATTTTCTTTAAAAAAAATAAAATAAAAATCGTGAACAGGCCACGTATTTTTAAAAAAAAAATATTTCGTGAGTTTAATAACTCACGCAAAAAAAAAAAAAAAAAAAAAAAAAACCTTTTTTGCTCAAACGAGCATTTGTCTACGAAACCAGTGTCTTTTCTATTTTTGTAAAAGTCCACATGTTCCAAACAAAATTTTGAAAGTTTACAAATAAACTTTATCATGAACTCAAGGTATTTTCAAAAATTTCCTTTAACTCTAAGGATTATTATTCACTACTCTTATTACGATCAATCCTACGTTCTTAAAAGTATTTGCAAAGTCCATGCTTTGAAAACAAACTTGGGTTTTCATGAAACCTAATAAACAAAACTTTTACCTGCTGCAACTATACCATGTCTATGTGAAATTTTATGTATCTCTTCCATATTAGGAATTTTTGTTCGTTTCCTAAACTAACGGGAAAAACGGGCATTCATACGTTCTCTAAAAACAAATTCTTCATAAATCCTATGTATACACACAACTATGGGATTTTTGTTTTATGAACAATTCATAAAATCATAAAACACACAGCAAAAAAAAAAAAAAAAAAAAAAAATTGGGTCACACAGACTTACCTGGTCGGCGCCGGCCGGAATTCTGCCGGACGGTGATCGGCGACGGGTGATGTCTGGCGAATTTCCTTCCTCTCCTGCTGCTGCTCACATGAAGGTGGTGAAGGGATGAAGATGCTTGGTCAATCAAAACAAAAATATTAGGGCTTCACCCTTTTATATTAATTTTATTTCCAAAACCTAATAAAACACGGGTTTCCTTTTTGGGCTCGGGCCCGTAAATCCTAAATCAACCAGAACTGGACTTTTGACTGACCAAATCAGCGATGCTCCATTCCTCTATGCTCACGGAATCGCACTCTATCACGCTATCAGGGTCCTCACCTGAACATTTGCTCGTACAAGACACCATTGGAGCAAATCGAGGATTCCAAAACTACCTTTTGTAGATCGAGTTCAACCACGATCTCGTCGACTGAAAATCACCATCTAATGCTTACTGCGGAACATGACTGTTCCTCACTAAGCAGGGGACTTAATGTTGATGGTGGATTTTCAACAAAGGTCAAAACCGTAAGATCATGATACTGCATGTTTCTGATACGGCTTCAGGCATGTGACGATTCATATTTTACGAAGCCATGATGAACATGTCTTTCGAAAAGCCTCCACTAGCTGAGCGTTCTATCCCTGTCATTTCATTGTGCCCTCTATGTAGAATAATAGAATTGGGCGGTCCTCCTACATAATTGTTTGTTGAGAGGGATTAATGCCTTCAAGACGTCGGTGATACTCAATGTTCCCTGACTACATGAGAGCGACCCCCCTATACATAGAAGAACGATTGGGCGGTTCTCCGTAAGATTGTGAGCAATAGTGCCTTCAGGAAAGTGACACTCAATGATCCTGACTATGTAGGGCGACGTGTATAGACTCGGGCGTTCTTGTAAGATTTGAGAACGCCTTCGGGATATTAGCCGTCTCCTGACTATGCACATAGATTAATTCTGCCATGACATTCACCACTGAATTCCCAGAATGATCTATTATTGCTCCTATTCCATGGTCGAATCCACGACCTGATCCCATGGTTAGGAAATAACAATTGCTCCTATTCCATGGTCGAATCCACGTCATGATCCCAAGCAATGGCAATAACAATTGTTCCGATTCTATGATCGAATCTACGGCTTGATCTCATCGAATGGCAATAAACAACCGTATTATCTCATTACTCCGATTTCATAAATCGTATGGAATGGTAATAGATAACTTTAATACTCCAATTTTATGGTCGAATCCACGATCCCATGGAATGTTAATGCTTGTTTTATTATTCTGAATTCAAGGTCGAATCCACAGCTGATCCTATGAATTGATAATAAATAACTACTCATTCTTATTGTTCAAGTTCATGAATTATTCTACACTGAATTTCATGGATTAGCAATAAATACTCAACAACCAGGCATCTGGATCATCGCTGAGTAAGCCCCACAAAAATGGTGTAAGTGTACTCGACAATGATGCACGACTGAGCACCCGGATGCACGAACGAGCATCCAAAAAATATGGACAGATGAGGAATCCTACGCAAAACAGGAGAAAACAACAAATATTAATAAAATAATAAGGAGCGCCCAGGGGCCGGGCCCACCGGCCGGTCCCATGTTTCTTCCATTATTTTGCCCTATTTTTTTATTTTCATGAACTCATGAAAAACTCCTTGATTTTAGCAACTTTCCTTGTTTTTGCAAAATTCATGAATTCTTCATAACTTCATGGATTCATGAAAAATATTATTATAAAATAGGGAAAGGTGTGCGGGACCGGGCAACATAGCCGGCCGGCCATGCCAAAGCCGTGTCCGGTCCCACACCTCGCAATCCCTAGCTTTTTATAATTATTATTCCCTAAATTCATGAAACTCCTCCGTTTCAACAAAAACTCATGGATTCTCCATAACATCACTGATTCATGAAAAAAAATGTTATAAAATAGGGAAATGAGTGCGGGACCGGGCAACATAGCCGGATGGCCATGCCCTAGCTGTGGCTGGTCCCACACCCTGCAATCCCTAGTCTTTTATAATTATTATTTTCCTCAAATTCATGAAACTCCTTGGTTTGAGCAAAAATCATGATTTCTTCATAATTTCTCAAATTTTGCTCAAATCATGAAAATTCAAAAGCCAACATGGTCTCATGACCGGCTAGCCTCTCACGGCAATTTTGAATGTCAAAATATTCTTATTTTAATATTTACAAAATACTGATCAATTGAGCATACATGCTCATTCCAACAAAAATTAAGAATTTCGGTCAAGATAAACTCTTCTGAAAATTCACAATGTTGCTCGAACGCACATCAGAAAATAATGGAAATCTCAATACGGAGACACGGACACCATGGTTACACGAGCATGCCTTAATGACCGACCAGAGTCATTCCTAGGGCTTGCACAAAGCCAGTCCCACATTTTTTCATAATTCTGACCTAATTTGCTCAACTGCTCATATTGGGCCCGAACTCTCTCCAACCAACCTGGAGATTGCTCAAACGACCAACAATTGGTCCCGTGACCACCAAGAGCCGGTCCCATGCTCTCTTGGTCGGTCCCACATATTTCATACTTAGGTTTTGTCTAATGCTGAACCTAGCAATATTTCAATAAATGATGGAACTGGCACATAATCATCATTCTTTCACCAACTCTCCAACTGAGAACCCTGGTGCACGCTCACTCGAGCAATTGGGCATCACATGGACGTCTATGGGCTCATGTGATCGGTCCCTCCTTTTCTCATGACCTATTTTCAGCAATTCTTCGACTAATGAGCAATTCATCAAAAATTAGGGTTTTCGAACAAACGCTCAACAAATCATTATTCTGAGCTAGTTCAAACACCAAATGAATTTATGTTGATTCACGGGGATTAATTATAATATCTGGTAATCTACCAATATTTTTTATATTTTATTGGGTTGCGTCACCAATAAATATTTCGTAGAATTGAGCAACTTTGCTCAGTCGCTCAAATATTGATTCAGCTATTGATTCAGCTATAAATTGTTAGTAATTTGTCGAATTGAGCAACACTTTCTCAATTGCACGTCAAATTATCAACATTAGTTAATTTGTCGAATTGGGCAATACTTGCTCAATTGCACGTCAAATTCTCAATATTCAGTAATTCGTCGAATCGAGCAATACTTGCTCAGTTGCTCGAATATTGATCCAAACTATCAATATTCAGTAATTTATCAGTATTTCGTCGAATCGAGCAATACTTGCTCAGTTGCTCGAATAATCCACATATATTCAGTAACTCATCAATATTCAACAACTCGTTGAATTTATAATATTTGCTCAAACAAACAACATTAGCATTCATGAATCGCTGAGCATTTTCCAAACATGCTCGATTCAACAAAACCTAGGCTCATTGCCTAATCAGTCAACAACTGACAAACTAAATACACGTATGTCATGCAGACTCCACGATTCGTGATATATCAATCACGTCAAATTGGGGGATAACAACTAGGGTTTTGGTCTGGCGGACTACAGCACGTGGATTCATCCACGATGAGAAATGTGCATAAGTTAGCAAAGTAGTGGGTGCACGATCAGTCAAGTCTCCACATGACATGGAACTAACTTTACCACGATCTCCCACTTTCCCACTCTTTCACTCAAGAAACCGTCACACTTACAGGGATCAGTGGTTCATCATTCTTGCAATATAAATAAGTCTAAATCGAGGACAATATCATCATCGGCATCATCATTATCCGTCAACAACTCGATACAAACTTATTGATAGAACTCAACTTTAGCAGTCAAAGAATATTTAAACCTTCAACACACCCACAATCCTTGATCATCACTGATCCCACACAATTCTCAGCTTCCCTCCTACAGATCAACCCATCTCCCTCTTTGCGACCGAATTGAATATGGAACGGCCATTGTCTTGGCTTAGGCCAGAGTCCTACAGATTGATCTCTCGAATCTAAGCACCCCCTTTGCACCGGTGCATCTGTGTGAGGTTCAACAGTTTGCTCGGTTGAGGAGTCTCGACAACACGCTCGACTCTTCACTTTCCTAAAAAACCAGCAAACCGTTTTTTCCCCATCCACAAAAACCCAAGAAACGGAACATGATAATGTTCATAAGGAAAAGGAGAAAGAATGTCCTCAAAAGGTATTTGATGAGGAAGTTCCTCATCCTAATGCTTAAATCACATTAGAATGTGCATCCTTACAATTCCCAATCTTCGGATATAAGGAAGCACATATACTTGGGCTATAAGAATCCTACTAATATCTCTTATTCAACATAGAGAGAATACTCGATCTACCTTAAGTATACTTTTATTATCCTTATGTGTATAAAGGTTGTCTTACAACAACTCGTGTAAAAAGGATTTGTGTAGTTGATAGAAGTATCTCTTGATACCGATCTTGAAGATAATCTCTTTCTGGAGAAAATTGTGGTTCTGTAACACATTAGATGCGAAAATATTTTCGAATCTGGTCAGAATGATTTATTTAAGGCTGATATCTATGTTTGGTATGTGTTGAAGGTATTTCAAGTATATGTACTCAACTTGTCTGAGAACTTATACTAAAGAATGTTTTCTCAAACCAGATCTCAAGCAAAACTTCTAAAAGCCTTGAGTGGAATGACTTCTAAGAAAACTGTTCATCTTGATGATACCTTCAAGAAATCTGGTTGTGAAGACATCGAAAATGAAAATGAAGATGTGACTCATCTCCTTGTCCAAAACAAAATTACTTTATAGTTTCGGTTTTGATATTGGTTATCAAAAATGGTGTATGGAACCCTCGTGCTTAACTCTATAGGTTGCAAGTCTATTTTGAGATTTTTAAGATTCTTTTCGGTTTGTCCTTTATTTTTTCGTTTCTTTTGTCATTTTGTGACAAAAAGGGGGAGAAATATATGAATAAACAAGTAATACTTGCATTTATTTTATATTGATTGGTATCACTAAGGGAAGGGACATTGGTGCTTAAATGTTTATCTAATGAAAGAGTGAAAGCATAAACTAAGGGGGAGTAACATATCATTATACAAAGGAATAACAAAGACGTGCGGATTGATAAAATCTACCTATCTTACCTTTAGGGGGAGTAATATTCTTTGTTATCATAATGTCAACAGCGACATTTAAGGATTGAATGTATACAGGTTATTGTGATGTTGAATTCTGGAATCAAGCGTATGTGTAATGAATTCTTGTCATTTGTTTATCCATATGATGTAAGAGTTTTGTCACTAAAATTGACAAAATGAGAGATTGTTAGAGCATAGATCGGTTGAACCCACCAAGCGTTGGTATGTCAAGTTTGGTTGTCATATTTTAGTGAATCAAAACTCATTTAAAGAGTCGCTTGATTATGTACTAGAGTCAACTTCGTATAGGTTAGCTTGAAAGTATTAGGATATGAGACATTACAAGTATTGCAAAGACTTGAAGAAGTGAAGAAGTAAGAAGCTACAACGACAACATCATCCTTCCACTTGAGGTTAGTGATATTTGACTTGAACTGTTTCATTCCCTAACATATCTTTCAAGTCGTGCATATTGAAAACAAAACTGCGAAGCATGAACACTCTAGTTAGACATAGTATTAAGGAATACAATACGAGGTTTATTGCTTAACCATTAAACTTTGTAGATAAGACATCGACACAATCGTTTAAATGCTATTGTGATTATGTGTAGGTATGAGGTGAGGATTTCATCATAGGAAACAATGTTTTACATGTGTTTTAAGGAAGTAAATTCATGAACTTATTTTGTGAATCGAAAAGGAAATTGCCAGGCGTTATTGGTATTGTTATTCATTGCATATCTTGTGAACAACCAATATGTGTGATTAGTATAACCACTCATGACTTGTTTGTGTTCTTAGTAAAACTATTCACAAAGTCCCGACTTTTGTATTGGTATGACTTTTATTAGTGAAACCGATCTTAAGTAATCACCTGAGATAGTATGATCGAGTTTGTGATTTTGTAAGACCGACTCTGGGTAAAGGGGAACCGATCCTAGTAAAAGGTGCAACACATCACAAGGGGAATCGATCCTTGTATGAGGTGCAACATGTTTTAGCAGAAAGGGGAACAGATCCTATGGACATGTGCAACACGTTTTCAGGCAAAGGGGAACCGATCCTATGGACATGTGCAACATATTCAAGTTAGATACCATATATATGTGGGGAACCGATCCTAGTACCTAGTCAACCGAATTTTGGAAAGCTAGTGTGACTATGCACAATACTCACATGGAGGTAGAACCGAAACTTGTTTTGGTAGAACCGTTAAACCCATGATTGGTGATTGAGTGTTCTTGATCAATCACATAGTTCTTGAAAGTCAGATGAACCAATTCTAAACTTGTTTGGAAGTGTGGAAAATCGGTTTCACGATTGTAAGTATCAAAGAGGAGTTACAGAGTAAGGATGTCGACATACTTTGAACATGTGCAATAACGCTTATCTTTAATTGTTCAAAGTTATTCCTTAGTAGCTAAAGGAAGAAAATCCCAGGATCGAAACATAAATAAGTTAAGAATCTTTTATTTAAGGTTTTTAATTTTATTTTAGGAAAACAAGAATTAGTAATGTGCATTTACTAGTTGAAGATTTTCCCAAGATATTTTCGATCAATATTTTGGACAGAGCATTTCCAGGAATTATGGAAACCGAATTTGGAATATATTGCATATCTTGAGAATATTTTCGGTTTTGGAAATTCCTTGGTGTCCAAACTTCCTTGTCTATAAATACTTGAAGTTTGCATTTCTAGCAAACTAATCCTTCATGACAGCAAACTTCCTTGGTTGTGTTGTTACTGGTGAAGCCGCCTATTCGGAGAGGAGAGTAACCTAATTAGGCGAAATCTCTTACGGCCGCTCAGTTTAAAGTCTTCTTTGGGATTGAGAAGCTCTATTAGTACCGTTGGTGGGAAACTAGATAATTGCGGTTTATTTTGTGTTTTCGATTGATTTGATTAACTAACGGTGGTTGAACTTTGATTGCACCCAGTTTGTTTATGCTTGAGAATCTTCTCTTATGATATAAGATTTACTCAAACTAGATCAAAGTTTCGACATGGATCTTTAGACTGTTTGTAGATCTAAAGACATCTTGTGATAATCCATTGTTAACAGACTCCGTTCTATGCATGATTGATCACAAGAGATTCAAGTTGTTGTGTGCAGGTGTTTATTGAAGATCTAAGAAGATTTGAAGACAAAGAATATATTGAAGATTTCTGATTTGGGGTTCATAATCTTTGGTGTGCACAATACTTGTTTCGGTATAGATGATCCAACTATAATCGGTTTATCCTTGTGGTAGATTAGATTGATTAGTTGTGTAGATCGTCATCAATACAATTCTTTGTGATTAAAAGTATTGATTGCAAAATATTAACAATTACTTCGATGGTTGATAATAAGATAGATCTAAGAACTTGACGAAGGATTTTATTGAGATAAACAGAAGAGCCTTTGTCGAACTCACATCACTTGGTTGAAAAGAGTTGCTACCAAAAAGATTTTTTTTCCTTTACTGTTTGGAACACGAACCAAAGGAATTGTTCCAAGTACGTGACTTATTCATAAGTTGGAGGCGTGGGAATACAGACGGAACTGGGTGAACTATAGGTTTAGTTGCTTGGTATCAACTATACGAAGTTGGTTTGATTTTGTATAGAGGCTTAATCTTGAGAGTATTCAATTCTCGACAAGGTCCCGAGGTTTTTCTGCATTTGCGGTTTCCTCGTTATCAAAATCTTGCTATGTATTTTACATTTCTATTTCCGCAATTATAATTGTTTTTATTATAATTATAAGTAAAATATACAAACGTTAATTCCTATTTACTTGATAAGTAATCCTATTGTGTTTGGTTAATTCCGAACCTTTTTATTAAGTAAACATACTTCGTCGTTGTATTGTCTCGATCTCGTATCCGTATACAATCACACGAAGTGTGAACCGATTAGTTGTATTGTCTCGACTCAGTCCATAGACAGTCACTTTCGGAGAAAGGACTTATAGGGGGAAAAGTTTATGATTGAGGTATATTTGGCTACCCTCGTCTTTTCATAAACCTAG
>JAJJWW010004920.1:0-58674 GCA_023531295.1 Papaver armeniacum
TGGTTATTTCTCTTTCAACTTTTAAGGATGAGATTGTGTTATATATGTGTCTAACTTCTTTATGACTAGTGTGTAATCTCTATGTCTTCTTAGCGTGTTGGATGCTATTATTATTGAGAACTAGTAAGTTGAAAAGTAGGTTTTGTGGGTATATCTCTAGTAAACCTCACGAGACTATAACTCGCCCACTAGGGATACCTAGGGCTTCAAAGGCTTGTTATACGTGCTAAGTGTGACCGTAGCCCTCGATTTTACCTGGAGTTGTATGTATGTTTTGAGTTATTTTATTTGATTTGCTCGAGGACTAGCAAAGTCTAAGTGTGGGGAATTTGATAGGTGTTGTAAAATACCGTGATATCTATCTATTGTTTATGCTTTCTTTGTGAGTTTTTTTGCAAATTATGTATCTTATGTTTGCTTTTTCGCATTTAGGTGCAATGGAGTCATTCGAGAAAAGAAGAAGAAATCATTCAATTTGAGCAAAACAGGCCAAGTTGTCATTTCAAAGCAATAGCGGACACTATCTGGAACCGAGCCACGGTTAGGGGCACCTCTATGTGGAAGAACACTAAAGATGTGCCAGCCGAGGATTAAAGGGATGCCAACTTGGGCAGCTCCTTAGCTTTTAAAATACGTGGTGTTTGTTAGCATCCAAATTGGGGTGGTTCCTATCCCTGGGGTGTAGTCTTCCAACCCTAATGTCGATACCCTAAATCAATAGGAGTCGCGCTCTCTCATTTATCCATTCACTACCGAAACTCAAAAACAGCGTCGCTGTTGAGACCAAGAGAAGAAAAGTAAATCGATGCTGTTATGATCGAGAAATTGCTGTGAAATCTGAGATGAGTTCGAGATTGGAAGAAACTGGTGAGTAATTTGAGAGAATTTGGGATCTCAGAAGCTAGGGTTTTGGTATAAATGATGCCGCCATCGAATCCGAGAAGATTGAAATTACACAGGAAGATAAGATGGTTGCCGCCGTGAACTAAATGGGTTTTTGGGTTGCTTCTCGCATTTGGAAATGGTCTTGATGTCACGCAGATGAGAAAAATTGAATCCGTGGTTGGTATCGTATATGGGAGATGAAATGATTCGTGATGGGGTTTGTAATGGAACCGTTGAGATGAGGAAGCAGAGAAGAAATTGGGGTTGTTGTTTTTGGTTCCGAGATTGAATTAATGGGATCGATTCATGGGGAAGGATTAAGAGTTAGAGCCGCCGCCGTGAATTGAAAAGCGATTCAAACAAGAAATTGAGAGATGGGTTAGTTATAGAATTGCCGAGATGATTATGAAGAGGGTTTCTCGCCGCGTTGATCGAGATTTGAAGAAAGTGGGTTTTCATTCAATGAAAGGGAATTGTAAGGAAATGTGAAATGAATTGGCACCGAAATGTTGGTGCTGTCATGAAGATGCAATAAACAAGTGCTGGTGAAGTTACAGCCAACGGATTGAATGGTTCGAATTGAGATTGCAGGACTGGTGCTATGCAGTTTCAAATGGAGAAGAAAATAGTGCTTATCGGCAGCATGATGCCATAGAAATGGGTATGGGAGCCGTGTGGTTATGGATTTATTCGAATAATGTTGTGGGACCGATGCTGCGTATGAGAAGCCGAGGCTGTTATAGATGCATGCTAGGTACTTTTGCAGGAAAAGGAGTCAGGTGGTGTTGGTACTGAGCTGAAATGTAGTGCAAGCGAACTAACTTATGGCGAAATTGTCTTAGTGTTGGAGTTGAATATGAAGAGTGAGTCAGTGTTGTGTTATTGCAGCAAAGCAAAGAAGATCGAGATAGAGATCAAATGGTGCAGCCTTGGTTGGGACAATATTACAAAGGCACTGATGGTGTATGCAAATTTGAAATTTTGTGATGCTCAAATATGGTAGATGGACCAAGCAATAACGGAGATGGACCAAGTGAAGATGGTGGTACAACTACAGATGGAATTGGCAGAGTGGAGTGAGGCTGTTAACTGGTAATGCTGGTATGAAGGCATGAATCTGAGAAGGTTCTAGTGGTGAAGATTTAATGGGTTTCTGTGATGGTTTTAGGGTTACAAAAGAGCAGATTTGTTATGGAGTTTGAGCTGGAATCGGGATGAAGGCAGAGCTATGGCATTGGGATGATGTTCTTTGTAATGAAATAGGAATGATGTTGGATGAACCGAGATGGCAACCGAGCCGCAAATGGTGCCGCTAAGACGATGTCGGTTGTGGCGTAGACCGCAGTGTTGGAGCTATGGTCTTGAGACTATGAGTGTAGTGTTGAAGGTGTGACTTTGGCTTGAGAAGGAATTGATGGAACTGAAACTGCAGATGAGTGTTGTTTCCATATAACTGAAATTGGTGGCTACTCAGGTTTACAGGTAGGTATTGCTCGTGTGTGTAGCAAATGCAATGAAAGTGCAGCTGGAGTTGAAACAAATGCAGGTGCATGAATGAAGGTGTTTGGAGGTGCTGAGATGATTTTTCAGTCGCGATTGGAGAAGTGCCATCTTGGCCCAATATTAAGTCCGGCTCGCAACAACTCATGGCATTTGCCTAGCCGAGTTAGCCTCGAATCGAGGCATTATTTATCCGACTAGCAAATGACTGCCCTATGACCGAGTTGACCGTATAACCTGTTGTGACTGCTGACTGGTCTTGCTTTGACCTGCCGATTTGAATCGTTGACCGGTGACCTGGTGGACTTTGCACCGCCACTCCGAGCTACTTTCCGTCACTTCTCGCCAACTTCCCGCCATAATACCGATTTTCCGACTTACGCTTTTTTGGGCATATTTTCTACATGGGTTTTTCTCACATATGGGCTTGGTGGACTTCTATCTATTGGACCTTTGAGACTTGATCTAATTTTGGAAGCAAAGCTATTTAAAGGAAAGATTTCTACAACTTTTCAACGTTTTATTCTTGGAAGCTAAGGAGAGAGCCGCTTTAGTTTACGCTACTGTGGTTTTCTTTTGTTCATCTTCTTCTTTATTCAATTCATATTTTTGTGATGAACTCCATAGCTATGAGTAGCTAAATTCTATATTATTGGTTAAGGATGTAGTCCTATTTCTAAAACTTGTCCTTGAGTTATGTATTAGTTTTCTCTGATTATCGTTTAAATCTCTACTGCTTTTAATAATCACATGATTGATGTATTGTGATAGGACTAAGATGTTTGGTTATTTAAGCGGCCAATTAATTGAACTTGCATCCTTGTCCATAGCTATTTTAGGGTTTTTCATCGAGCGATAACCCTGAATAAAAGTAGCATGATATGATTACGGTTTGTAGTGATACACTCTCGTGATCATATGTAGAGTTTGACCATTGTCCGAACTGATATGCGTAATGTATGACAATTGCATTGATTAGCCTATTTCTGAAACTTAATGCTCCTAGGAATTGAACTTAATTAGCGCAAGGCGTTAGGTTGTTCTTTAGGTAGAATTCACATAACGTAGATCTAATGTGTGTGTTGATGAACTTAGGAAATTAATAGATTATCTTGCTCTCTTGATTCTCTAGGCTTTTTGATAATAAAAGATATTAAATTGTAATTCTAATCATATATTCAAGCACATGTTTAAGATTGAAGATGAATTCCTTGACCAATATCTTTCTCTCATTGATTACTTTCTACAATTTACTTTGTTTTTAATTTACTTTTATTGCTTACTTAAAATCGAAATCCCCCCAATTGGTTACTTTAAGAAATTGAATACGTAATAACTACAATTTCCTCTCTCGTGGGAAGCGAACTCTTTCTTATCATATACTTTAGGAAAGTGAAATTATTTTTGACGCATACGACGCCGATCACAAGGCCCCCATTTACGATAACGACACGACAAGGGATGACCGGGGGGACTTCGCAGAGGTTAGAAGAAACGATCCGACCGCAGATCGACGAATTCTGTTATCGATGACTCGTGGACGACTGGGGACTTTCCACAATCACGATGGTGCTTCCCACAAAATCGACTTACACCCGAAGATTCATTTTTTTCGTCAGAGATCCGAAACCGAGTAAGCCTTGCATAGACAAAATACATGATTTACTACTTCAAGTCTTCACAGAGATGATGAAAACCGATAGCCATATTGTTCCCATGTTTCATTTCGTGCTTTCTACTGTCGCACAACATTCACAATTCCATGGCTTTCCTGGGGTACTTATGCTACTTATAATCATAACCAAAACAACATTATTTTAAAACAATTCATTCCAAAAGAATAATCCAAAACCCTCATAGATAACAGTTATCTATCAATTCAAATCAAACCATAAACCAGGTGCTTTGTTTGCCTTTCAAAAAAAAAAAGGGAAAGCCAACCCCTTTTATAGGCATAACACTTTTGGAATTTGAACAAGGAAAGGATCTCCTATTTGAGCTACGATAGAAAAAGACAATCGCCCGCAAGAACAAAGCCTCATGGTGCCCAACTGACCGCGCCACTTCCAAGCGGCCTTTGCCACAGCCAACACGGGGCCGACCACGCTAAGCCGCCCATGCCAAGCCAAAGCACCCATTCCAAGCCGATCCAATGCGCTAACAAACTTGCATCTTTTCTCGGGTGCCAAAGAGCTTGCATCCTTTCCAACGCTAACAGATTGCATCCTTCCCACAATACCTGCACCCTTCCAAAGACCATCTTCTCCGCTTTACAACCAGCCAATGTTGCGCCATCCTCACCCTTCGAAACCAGCGCCATGGCTCCAAAGACGGTGATCAAAACCGTGCCATCTCTACACGATACACCTACGATCACCGTAAACTGCAGCCGCTTCCGCCACCACAACGTTTCTTTAAGTATGACAACCCAACCGCCACCTGAGACGCCGCTACTCTACCACTGTGGCAAGATACTGGAAGATCCTAAGAAGCCTACCTCCTTTACCACCGTTGATTTGATGAAAAGACAAAAGGTTCTCGTAAGGCTCGACATACGTGTTTATAATCAGAAGAGATACCTATTTCCTCAAGATACGACGGAGCGACCACCATGAGAGTCACGTCAACCCAAGAGGGAGATGACAAAGAATACTTTTAACATACGGCGCAGGCACTTCAAACAGACGTGCGTTTATAGATGAAGAGGCTCGCGTTGCTCTTGAACGCCCAGTAGAAGGGAATCAGCAATCCAATTTCATCACACGTAAAGATCAGGAACGACTTCTCCAAAATCGAAAGCAAAGGAAATCAGCAACCCTCATGAGTTCACAGAGACCCTCTTCCCGTCAAGAGCTGCACGATTTCTGGGGACTTCGCCCACAAAGTCGTGCAGTCTATGATGAAACAGTTATGTGAGATTCCATATTTCTCCAAGGCGTGGCGTCAAGACATATTTGCATCCCTCAACCACACTGCATCAGGAAAGCAGGTGTTTCTAGCCAGGGAAGCCGTTCCCAAACCCCAACCTCTCATGGAAAGCACGATCGATAGATGGAACTAGGGACTCCTAACCTCTGAGGGATGTCGTGTCTGATGCACGCCGAGTGACGCGGTCTCCGACTTCCACATGGTAACCTTCAAGGCTCGAGAGGTAAGGAGCCATTTCAACGTCTCTCTAGAAGTGGCTCCGCTTAAACGTCCAAGCCAGGGCTCCGCTTCAACGTTTGCTTCAACATCCGCCTCCGCTCAATGTTTGCTCCAGCAGCTCGCTCCGCTCGCCGTTCTCTCTATAAGCCGCCCAGATCCGAAGTCGAAGCTTCAAGACTTGGCTCCTTGAGTTTCAACGTCCTCCTCCAAGAGCCGGCCGCTTCAACACCACTCCTTCCCGCAAAGGGTCGTGGCACCACACTCCCCCCATGTCAAGGATCAAAATCCAGCCAACCAATCTTCGTAGTCATGGCCACCTTTGATCCATCCCGCCAAAACTCGTGGACCGTGGACCAGCTTGTTCTCTTACGCATCCAACAATCCTTTACTTCCATGGATGCCCATATAATTCTAGCCAACCTACATTTCTCCCACAACAATATAGTCTTTTCGATTACATCCGCTACCAAGAATCGTTGCCGTTCATTTGTTGATACCAGCGTAGCTTCACCACAAAGAAGAATCACTACAAAGATCTACACCGAATCCCTTCGATGTCAAAGCTCGAAGACACAAATCAACCAAAAGGTCATAGCCACAACAAGGTCATATACTCTTCAAGGGTGTAGCCTAATAATATCATCACCTCTCTGTCTAGAAGACGCCTTCAACGCTTTACGAGGCCACGACGGATCCCGAGCCTGCTCAGAGGAAAACAACTTTAAACTAAAGAAAAATGGGTCATGACTGGGACTGCTTCATCGCAGTCCATCCCGACGACCATCAAAGACTCATGAGATAACTCCAGAGACGCGGCTGAAACATTTTCTTGAATAAACAGAGGAAGCCACGATAAACAACATAACTCTCTCATTCCTACCTCTTCGCTATCCAGAATATATCGTCCATGTGCATCCCAGCAACACATCCAGAAGAGTACAATAAGTTTGTATCAAACACCGTGGACATGGATTCAAGGCGATGCAATGAAAGTAGGCTACAAAAGGAGACGACCAAGACGGACACTTTCACTCCCCTCAACCTAGTTATTTATGATATCAATATCATCACACACGAAGTTTTACGAGCCTCGGGAATTTCTCAACATGAAGCCGTACATGTGCATCGAAGAATCCAAAAGCACGCCACAAAGATACATTCACATATTCGGCCATGCCATACGTAGTCCAAGATTCGAGCGTGGTTCGAAGGGTGTCCCCTAGGAAAAGTCCTTGAAGACTTGATAGCAAAGAGCTTCCAAGAACGGAATGCCTCCCAACTCATCTATTTCATCATATGGTTTCAAGATTTCTACCATGCAATCATCCACGACATATCATCATCGCGATCAGAAGGTCCAGACACTGAACAACCTAAAATCGAGGATGGACCGACAACGCAACCACAATCTCCAAGATTAGCCCTGACATGATCATTTCCGAGCATATATTTCATCCATCCATCCCAAGAATGCAAAGGAGTTTTGGTAAATTTTGGAATCCACTGGGAGAGACACTGCAGATGAAAGCACAGATCCGGGCATTTGAGCAAAGAAGAGGGTCGATAATTCTTTTTCATGCGGATCGAGTTTCTAGAGTTTGAAAGAATGAAGATTCCTTCTTGCTCCATGAATAGATGACAAGGCGCGACTATGCCACCTCGGGCCCTGGGCAAAGATCCTTCATGAATTCTTCCCGAATTTTACTGCCGGGCTGTTTTCACCTCCTAAACGAGCGCAGAACCTAAATATTTCCGCTGACAGAGATAGGAAATTCTTTTTCGATAGAAATGGAGGGGCGGACCGTCAAAATCCGAGTTTGTACGAGAATTCTACAATGATTCTATTAAAGGGCGCTAATTAGGGTTTCGGCATGCCAAACCCTAATTTAGACAAAGTTTCCATCATTCCACGGAACTGAAGCCGGTTGTCATCCTTCCAAGGAACTCAAGCTAGCTCCACTCCAAGCCGCGGAATGCCTGCTGCTCCACTCCAAGCCGCGCAACGCAAGCGACTCCATTCCAAGCCGACCAATGCTGGCGGTTCCACCAAGCCGACCAATGTGTCGATGGCTCCATTCCAAGCCGCGCCTACCCGCACTGCAAGCTAAGACGAGCCAAGCCACACCGATCCAAGCCGTGTCCGAGCTAAGCCGCGTCCGAGCCGCACAAGCCAAGCGCGTCCGAGCCGCACGGCCTGCCGCGCGGAGCCGCACCAAGCCGAGTCACGCCTCACCAAGCCGATCGATGTTAGCGACTTATTCCAAGACGCGCAATGCCTACGGCTCCCATTCCCTAGCCATGCCAAAACTCGCTAAGCCAGCACCTTCGCGTTTCCTAGCCCATCCAAGATGGCGCGTGACCAAACCAAGCTGACATCCTGCATCTCAACCAGCAACCGCCTCTACTATTTCACCGTTTAGCCAGTAACGACGCAAGTAGAATTCATGTAAGGCCGCTAACGCAAGGATCACAGATTCTCAAAACACTCTCGAAAAGGTTAGACAAATTTTCCCCGACCATCTTTATGACCTCGCCGCTTCGATTTTGTCCTTGTATGTCACCATCTTATGCTTACCTCGCAACAATGCTCCTGTTCCAAGCTGCTGTGGACTTAATGTTGATGGCGGTTTTAGCTTAGGTTAAATCGTGAAAACCACGCATCCGACATGACGTCACTATGACCATTAGCACATTTATTGAATCAACCAAAGATGCCTACGTAAGAATTACCAGGTACCTTTTTTTATATACATGTGTCATGTTCCACCTATAACCCTTAGTATTGACCGACATCATCTTTGTATATACCAAACCCTAATTCTTGCAACACCGTGCCAATGACAAACCATGCCAGCCACGTCTCCGCTCCAAGGCATGCCAACCATGCCAGCCGCACCACCGTGCCAATGGCAAACCATGCCAGCCACGTCTCCGCGCCAAGGCATGGCAACCATGCCAGCCGCACCACCGTGCCAATGGAAAACCATGCCATCCACGTCCTCCCGCCAAGGCATGCCAACCATGCCGTACCACATCGTGCCACCGTGCCAATGGCAAACCATGCCAGCCACATCTCCGCGCCAAGGCATGCCAACCATGCCACCCCGCACCACCGTGCCAATGGCAAGTCAAGCCATACCGCTGGCTGCCAAAACGAAGGGTTGCAATAATCAACCGCTACCCTTCCCTTTGAGATGCAGATCTCACCGTCCAAGTTATCCACCTAACGCATGGCAACTTGCATGCCCAAAGCCAAACATCACGGGGTTTGCACTAAACCCTAATTTTGGCCGCGCTAACACACGCCAAAGCCATGCTCGACGCCGGCCGCCAAAACGAAGGGTTGCAATAATCAACCGCTACCTTTCTCTTTGAGATGCAGATCTAGATCGGCCCAAGTTCGCCACCTAACGCATGGCAACTTTTCGGCCCAAAGCCAAATATCACGGTTTTCACTAAACCCTAATTTTGGCCGCGCCTAACACATACCAAAGCCATGCTCGACGCTGGCTACCAAAACGAAGGGTTGCAATAATCGACGGCTACCCTTCTCTTTGAGATGCAGATCTCGACCGTCCAAGTTCGCCACCTAACGCATGGCAACTTTCGGCCCAAAGCCAAACATCACGGTTTTCACTAAACCCTAATTTTGGCCGGGCCTAACACATACCAAAGCCATGCTCGACGCTGGCTACCAAAACGAAGGGTTGCAATAATCGACGGATACCCTTCTCTTTGAGATGCAGATCTCGACCGTCCAAGTTCGCCACCTAATACATGGCTACTTGCGTCCCAAAGCCAAACATCACGGTTTGCACAAAACCCTAATTTTGGCCGCGCCTAACACATGCCAAAGCCATGCTCGATGCTGGCTGCCAAAACGAAGGGTTGCAGCAATCAACGGCTGCCCCTCCTCCTGAGACACGAATCTCAGCCATACAAACTCGCCACCAAACGATTTGTGGCAACCTCTTGGCCACGACTCCAATTCTTGGCCGCGACGCTAAAACCCTAATTTGGCCTTGCCAAGAGCATGCATACGCTGCAACCATGTCGTTGGTTTCCAAACGAAGAGTTACGACAATCTATGACTGCCTTTCCTCCTGAGATGCAAATCTCATCCGTACAAACCTGCCACCGAACGACTCGTGGCAATATCTTGGCTGCGATGCTAACTCTCTGGTCATGACACCAACCTGGCTAGGACGCCTATCCTTTGGTCACGACACCAACCCAACTACAAATTCCAAATCCTTTGGCCACGCCACACATAGCAGCATACTACACGTTTTCCCACGAAAACGCTCGAGACATCAACACATGTCACAAACTGGGGGATGCTCATTAAGGGTATTGGTTTGGCGGTTTACAGTGTGCGGCGTACACTACGCACGTTACATGAAAGTGTCATAAGAATGAGTCGGTTAGTAAATACAAGGAATAATGGTGAAACGCTCCTTTCATTATGGAACATCAATTCAGTGCGTACCCGCTACCACCTCCTTCCACTTTACTCAGCCGTTTCCATTTCTTACGAGACCAGAGTATGTTTTGTTACGACTTGTATAAATAGGTCTTACCTATTTCCACCAAACACAAGTTTTGGTCAGGAGCATACAACACTAAGAAACCACTTGCTAGCTTTCCCATCTGTTAGCTTTCACTTTTTGATACAAGTCAAACAACTACTCTTCCAGAATCAACTATTCAGGTCTCAACACTTTCTTCGCTTCCCTTCCTAAAACCAACCCTTCTCCTTCACTTTGTGACCGAAGCAAGTATGGAACGAACATTTCTTGGTTTAGGCCGGATTTGTACAGATTGATCTCTCGAATCTAAAGTACTCCCTTGTAGTACGTTGTTTAGGGTTTAGACTCAGTTTCTCACCCACTCACGCGAAATTACCGAAATCAGCAGAAATCGTTTTTCACCCTCAAACAACTATAAACATAATAAATTTGTGTTTGGCTGATCCTTAAAGTCTTTTCTTATGGGAAATTATTTTGGGAAACTTGTTCTGGGCATCTGTAACGCACTCCAGAATTCCTTAAAGATTCTTCAGAGCTTATTATCCACAAGACCTCTGGTCTCTCAAGATAATCTCGTTCCATCTAAGACATTGGAAAACTTAGATGGTGAGAAACAGTCTAAAGGAAAAATTAAAATTTCTTCTAAGAAAAATCGTTCAAGAAAACGTGGTCAAAGCTCAAAGATATGGAATCTCAATAGATTATTTCTTAATATGTTTGAGGAATACTGTCGTGATGGATCAATTGACAAAGATCTATTTAAAGTTTTTGAAAGCATTTTTAAATTCTTAGAAAAACTTAATTCGATTGAGCAAAAGAATCATTCTGATAAAAGTGTCGTACCTGTCAAGTCATGTATTCATGATGTACGAACTAAGCTTGCTACCAACTCATGTGAAATTGATAAAAAGATTTCTGGTGAGTTTGGTATAGGTTCCAATTGTCGGAAAACGTCATTCCTTGGTCATAAGAAAAATGAGTTAAAGAATTTTATTAACCCCGAGTATCATCATTACTATGATTATACTTCTGGTACATTTCACAAATATCAACCGGAGAAGTTGCATGAGGTTCACTCCGCACATTTAGCCTCTTGGTAACAAGCTTGGCTCTACCCCATTTGTATATAACTTTAGATGGGGCAAGTAACTATTTGATTATTTTTGTGTTTGGGTTAATTTTCTTTTAATCATTTTCTTTGAAAACTACTTGATGATTTATTCTCTATCTGTCTACCCGAGGTTAATAAACTGATGTAGTTTTTCTACTATCCTTTTACTGCACTATATTGATTTTTTCAAGTGTGCGAACCTTGGTTGTTGAACGTTTTTAGAAAATCTGCCTTCCTTTTGTGGGTCGCGGTTCATGAACGGGTCCAAGCCCATTATTGGGTGTATAAGAATTGTGGTATGCGTACCTTCTTCTTCCTTCCTTGTCCGCGTACGTGAACTTTCTCTAGGTTCATGTATCATCTCTATTAAATTCATCTTTGGAGATCCAAAAGAGGATAAGGGTTTTCTTCATCTTCAAGGAGCATATCAAGTAAGTTTCTCCTTCGTGGTTCTCTCAATTTCTAGGTCTCATGAGAAATTTCAAGGTTTCAAAGAAGGTTTCAAAAACTTGGGTTTATCTTCTCCTTCTAGCATGAACATACCTATAGACCAAGCCTCTATTAGAATTATATTTGTCAATAATTCTTGTGGTAAGACTTTTGAAAGGATTTTATCAAATGGTTTCATCTTAGAAAAGAAATTGGAATTGTCTAGTGGTCATAAGGAAGATTTGGTATGTTTTGAAAAGTATAATCTTGGAAACATCTTTGATGGCTCTTGGTGAAGGTTTTGATACTCTCACAAGAATTTTCTATGCTAACATCCATGATGTTGATCTTGATGACATGGAATTCAAGACCATGATAAATAGGGAAAGAATTATTGTTAATAGAGAGTTTATTTCAAGGATTACCAAAATTCCATTAAGTAAAGACCATCATAAGAAACCATCTCGAATGGTAAATGCGATAAGAGTGTTGATTGATTGAAGGAAAACTTCCCACTAATTATCTTATTCTTGCTTTGATGTCTTTCTAAAACTTGGAATATATAATCTTTGTCCCTCCACAATTGAGAATTCTCTACGGAGTGTGAGTTTGCGTAATTGGTCTATTTCCTTGAATTGGGTACTCCATGTCTCGATATTTGTGGATTTATCATTATTCAAATGGTCTCGATGACGTCATCCAACAAGAAGTTAGGCCTTCCTTGCTTAATTGAGAAAATTTGTCGTGCACATTCCATTGCTCCTATTGGGTACTCTCTTGGAACTCCCAAACTTGTTCGTCCTTGTACTTTCAAATGTATGAAGGAGAATGCTTGCAAAAGATAAAGATGTGATTCCCTTGACGGTTCTTGTGATCCTACCACCTTGTGTATTCTTCAACAAAATCACAAGGGTGTGTGTAAGATCAATTCCAAGGTAAAATATGTACAAGAAAAATTACGTTTGATTGCAACTAAGTTTGAGAAATCAAGGAAGATATGGATATTATTCAAGCCTCTTGGATGGTTTCCGATGATGAAGATGATGATTAAATTCTTTATCTCTTTATTCTTAAATGTCTAGGAAACTTCTTATGATAATTTATTCTTGTGTTTTAAGAAGGATAACTAGGGTTTGGAATAACAATTATTGTGAGTACACATAGCTATTGCCAATGATTTTCATCTTACAATGTTTTTAGATTTATTTATTTTATTTCTAAAGTTTATTTGGAAGATGATTTTGCAGTATTTAACCTTTATTGGTTTTATATATTGCAAATAATGTTATGGGATATGTGTGTCCGTGAACTATGATTGTCCCATATATGTCAAAAGTTAAGTTTATTATATGTCTCTATGCAAATATTGATGGAAAATAGAATGAACTTTTGATGTCAAAGATTAAGTCTATGGTATCAATATGCAAATATTGATGAAAATTATAATGAATCTTTGAATATTCCGCAGTATTGATCTTTCCCTGATCCACTTCCATGTGAAAGTACTGTACGGCTCGGTAAGTTCTCTTATGTTGAGCATTTCCGATTAAATTAATCATGGGTTCTTTTGTGGTTAATTTAATTGAGTTTTCTGGATACAAATTCATGTTTCATGTATTTTGTTAATGTCCAAAGAAATCCTTCTTTTCTTGTAAAAGTAAGGCCGCTCTTGTTGTTCTTTCAAGAATGACATTTTATGGGGGAGAGTTCTTAATTGAACTTGTTCTTCCAAATCTTTGTGGGGAGTGCGGCTGTGGAATTTTGTAGGAGTTATCTTGTATCTTTATAAACTCCTTGATGAATACACTAAGTTTCGACTATGTGAAATCATCTAAACAAAGTTGATATGTTCTCTTTTAGTCATGAAGTATCTCCATGAGAATTTCATTATGATCCCGCTAGTTTTCGTACCTTTGCAAATTTATATTAACAAAAAGGGGGAGAATTATTATGTAGTTCATACTACAAATACATATGGTTTACGGATCATTATGTAAGGGGGAGTGGTTTTCATTGTGATATGAAGTATTGACTAAGGGGGAGTGATACATATCACCATAGTATTATTGTCAAAGCTGTGATACAATTGAGCTTTGATGCTGTGTAATAATACTATGACACTGTATAACAATGATTGAGAACAACTTTTTTCTTATTGTTATAGCTACGGATCTTCAACAACTATGATGCTGAGTTGAACACGTTCAGAATCACTGGAATACTTGGAAGTGACGAAGATTTCGAGTTATGTTGAAGAACCAAGGAAATCAAGCATTTGGATGAGAAGATATAAAGTTTATTTATTTTGTAATCCATATGTATTGATAGTTTTGTCACTAAAATTGACAAAGGGGGAGATTGTTAGAGCACTGCTGGGGTCAAACTCGCAAGCGTTATATCTCAAGCTTGTTTGTCAAGTTTAGTTGTCAAAACTATAAGTCTTGAGTTCTAGTCTACTTATAGCTATGTCTCAGATTAGGATATAATGTGTAGTTGAGCTTTAGACTTCACGGCATTCATCGATTGAAGACGAAGAACTACTAATGGGAGCTTATGGAACTTCATCAACAAAAGGTATGTGGAGACTTGAACTCATCTATCAATCAAAAGTCTATTTCTACTCTATCTCCTATTGAGACAAAAGTCGTATAGCTATATAGACTTTAAATTATACATATTTGATATTTCGAGCTGAGTTTAACTCGCTTACATATTTCTCGAAATATGTGTTGGTAAGCTTTCGCTTTAACCAAGTTCATCTTTTATTCTTGTGAAAGTCAAAAGGTGATCATGTGAAAATCGCCGGTAACATCTTATATAATTTGTGTGAGACAGGTCATTTGGTGTAGACTCGGAATGTTTCGTATTGATCATTTGATCACTTGAAAATTGCTTTGAAGCTAATAGTTTGTGTGAGACAGCCTATTGTCGCCTTCTAAGAATGTTTCAATGATTGAAATGAGAGTTTAGAACAATTAACCAATGATTGGAAATACCATAGTATGCGTACTTGTATGCTAACTATTGCAAGTTACTCCAAGTCCGGGAATCTAGTGTGCATACTCGTATGCGTACTGATTCAACAGTTGAAGTCCGGGAACTATAGTATGTGTACACGTTTTCATACTAACTTCAATCGAGTTTTGGTAGTGAACGACAATATGCGTACCCATTTGCATACCGCGAACACAAAGTTAAGTCCGGGAACTCTAAGTATGCGTACATGTTTGCATACTTGAGTTGGTTAGGTTCTAAAATCGTTAAGTCATGAACAAATATATTTATATAATAAGGAATGCAATCTTTGCAAACCGTGGCTATAATGTTCATGAATTGATTCGAGTGAATCAAAACCGATTTTGCTTCAATTGTGTCTTGTATACTTCTATGAGAATATAAACAATTGAACAACTCTATAACTAGTGTCATTTGAACTAGTTGTGTTAAGATGAACAAAGCCGATATGAAAGTGTTCATATGGCTAACTTCGATTAACTATTGTTGAGCCAACTAAGTGTACACGTTTAGGTACTAGTTACCCATATCTAAATGAAGGTACAGTTCATTTGTGTATAACAAGCCAAGACAATCTAACGGTTGAAAGATATTGGTTTAAATCTAATCGCTTTTTCATCTAATGGTGAATATTGATTGCTTTGTCCCAAAGTATCAAACCCCGATTTGAAGACTATATAAGGGAGAACTCTAGCAACCGGAAACCTAATCCCCACACCTCCCCGTGTGATACTAGTTGCGACTATATTCGATTCTCCTTTAACCTAGGTTTTTCCTAAAACCATTATAGGTTAATGATAAGCACGCAAGTGCGACACTTTTATACCCACATTTATACTAGCTAGGTCTCGATATCTCACTAACAATTATATTTGAGAGTTTTTACAGGAGATACAAGCAATTCTATTTACCCGAAGAATAAATGGGTAAAGTAGAAACTAAACGGCTACCTAAATGCGAAAGCATCAAAATGGCTCACGACATCAGCAAGGCCATGGCTACATATCTCATAACATGGCTAGAGAGGTTAATTCACTTTTCCAAACATGTGAGCTGCACAAGGGACTGGAATGTGAAACGTGGCTGTTTCTCAACCACATTTCTCAATCAAAACAAGAAAAAGAAAGTTTCATTTTTCTTTCTCATTCAAGCTGGTAACAACATAGAAATGGCTGTGTATACAAGGAAGAAGTGAGGATCATCAGTTCTTGAGGGTGCTGCTGTATTCAAGACGTCTGGTACTGATCGGTGTCGTATGCGTCAAAAATAATTTCACTTTCTCAATCCACTAGATATAAATATAGTATTCGATAAGAAAGAGTTCGTATCCACAGAGAGGCGTTGGTTGTTATAAACTTTCAGTTTCTAGAATAACCCAAGGTATGTTTGTTGTATTTAAGCAAATAATAGTAAATTAAAAGCAAAGTAAATTGTAGAGAATAATCAATGGAGAGAGATATTGGTCAAGGAATTCATCTTCAATCTTAGACATGTGCTTGCATATATGATTAGAATTACGATTTAATCTCTTGTGTTATCAAAAGCCTAGAGAATCAAGAAAGCAAGATAATCTATTAATTTCTCAAGTTCATCAACACACACATTAGGGCTGCGTATGTGATTTCTACCTAAAGAATAACCTAACGCCTTGCGCTAATCAAGTTCAATTCCTAGGAGCATTAAGTTTCAGAAATAGGCTAATCAATGCAATTGTCATGCGTTGCGCAAAACAATTCGGACAATGGTCAAACTCTACATATGATTACGAGAGTGTATCACTACAAACCGTAAACATATCATGCTACTTGTATTCAAGGTTATCGCTTGATGAAAAACCCTAAAATAGCTATGGACTAAGATGCAAGTTCAATTAATTGGCCACTTAACTAATCAAACACCATAATCCTATCATAATACTTCAATCATGTGATCATAGAAACCGCAGAGAATTGAACGATAAACAAGAGAGAAAACTAATACATAAAGCAAACACAAGTTTTAGAAATCGGACTACATCCTTAACCAATAAAAGAGAATTTAGCTACTCATAGCTATGGAGTTCATCATCATCAATATTCAATAATAAAACAAAGAAGAAGAAGAACAAAACCAAACCCTAGAAGCGTAAACAAAACGGCTCTCCACAATTCCAAGAATAAGATATGAGATAAGGTGATTTCCAAAAGTTGTAGAATTCCTCTTTTTATAGCCTTTCTCTCCTTCCAAAATTAGGTCAAGTCTTCCAAGTCCATTAGATGAAAATCCACCAAGCCCACGAGGAAGAGAAACCCATGTAGAAAATATGACCCAAAAATCGTCGCCGAAAATCGGGATTGTGGCGGAAATCGGCGGAGAAGTGCCTGAAATCGGCTCCGGTGGCCAGAAAGTCCGCCCTGGCCACCGGCCAACGGGTCAAATCGGTCGCGGGTCGGGTCAACTCGAGTCGGACGGTCAAACCGATTAGAGCCGGGTCGAGCCGGGTCGAGTTGAGTCCGATGGAGTCGTCAGGCCATGCCATTGCACCGGCCAAACTCGTTGATGCACAACTCGGTGCTTCACCTGGGAATCCAGCCATGACGACCCCTGCACTGCAATTTCGAGATCGACATCTCCCCGGCAATGGACCCATTCAATTCCTTCATCAGGGCCGCCAAACCGCCAAAAAAAAGAACACCATACTAATCCTGTGCCCGCATCATCATCATTCCAAAGATCATCTACAAACTCCACATTCCATTGCCCGAACCACCTCACAACACCATTCCTTGGCAGCCCATTCCACAACACCATAGTGGCCAACAACAGCCTCCTCCGCATCAACACCAACCCATGTAGAGCCAACCTCCATCCGCACTCTATAAAACTCCCATTTAAGCAACAACCACCTCGCTATCTCCACCGAGTATCAACCGAAACAACTCACTACCTCCAACCCGCCATTCCTAGCTTCCCTGTCATTAACAGACCCATTGGCTCATGGGTACAGCCTCCCTGAATTCAATTTCTCCTCTTCCATGACACTGGCACCACCAAGACCTGTTACCAGTTCCTCCACCACTGGTCCCTCCATAACTCACAACCTAAGCTACAGGTCCCTGCTATTTAACACTCAAACACAAATTCACCATAACCTCAAGCCATCACTTCCCGGCTCAGATCAAAGATCATTTCAGTTCATGTGCCACCGCAGCTTCTCATAATAACACCCAAGTTGCCAACAAATTCAAACCCTGGCCATTCAACACACCCGCAAGACTCCGCCAAAGCAACCACCAAGAAAGGATTAGCCACAAAGACCATCTAACTCCACCCGAGTCATCTCACCCTTCACCAACTTCCCTCTCTTGCTCGAGACCAATGCCTTGCCACTCCAACCACTAGCTTAGGCCACATTCACAAAGAAACCACCCGAACCTTCAGCCTCCTACACCGCAAAACAACTTTGCAGTCCATCTCCTTTGCATTGTGCTTCTCCGCACTGACTCTCAGAGCTTGACACAGCTCCAGCTGAACCCTGAACTGCAATAAGCTCAAACACCTGAGCCATTCCACACCGATGCCAACAACTCACCGCATCATAATCAACCCGCCTCGCCACAACCAACACTAGCCGCCATTTCTCAAAGGCAAGCCTCTATGCCACCAGCCTCATTGAGCTGCAGCTGCAATAACCATCATCACAGAGCCCTAACAGACCCATTATACTTCACCGTGAGAGCCTTCGCCATTTCTTGCTCAACCCTTTTGAATTCAAACCCTAATTCTTTCATGTGGCAATCAACACTCAAGTCAAGTGTAACCCATCTTCACACAACTGTGATGTATGATTTGTAGGTCGAGAATTCAATCCCAACAACCCACAACTTTGATTCGTATTTACCTAAAATCTGCTACTAATTTCCTCTTGTCTCGTGTTCTTCACCGGATCCAAATCACCAACAAATCCCTTTTGAATTCTCCATCATGAACAAAGATCGGAATTGACTTCATCATCTTCCTATCCTCTCGTAAATCACAACACAACCAATCGATCCACCTTTTTCCCGCACCATCCAAATTAAAACAAAAGAAAAGAACATCGACAGCCTTCATTATCGACCTCCACAATAGTATTTCAGATCCATCTTCTCGATCTCAATAGCAACTCCTTCATCTCGATCTGCTCAATTTCACATCACAACTACTCAACAATGCTTTTCTCGTTCTCAACTTCGACTTCTTCTTTAGCAACAACTCCTCGTCTTTCTCGCTCTCTGCTTCAATTTCTCAATCTTGTTACCACTAAAAAGACCAAATTCGTCTCAAAGATCATCTCTCTCTCTAGAGTAGAGCACCATTGTTGTTACTTTTAAACAACAACTCAATTCTAAGGTCGAGAACAAATTCCCTCTTCTCGACCAAATGATAAGGTTGCCCGTACGGCATTATTAAGGCACCCTGATAAGTGGATATGGGCCACCAATAAATCATTTTGTATTGTCACCCTGGGGAACCGACAAGCTTAATTGTTGACTTTGCTTACAACCTTCTCATACGGACCCGGAATGACCTCGTTCTTTCGCCGATAGCTTCGCCTTTTTGCTCCAATTGGGATGATTTCCGCTTCTTTTCCTCCGTGCGACTCCAGAGTACCTAATAACTCAAAAACACGCGTAAAGTACATAATTCACAAGAAAAATAGCAAAGAAAGCATAAACTCTATATAGTAAATACGGTGTATTCTACACCTATCGATTCCCCCACACTTAGACTTTGCTAGTCCTCGAGCAAATCAAACAAAACAATAAAATACAACAACTCCGTGTCGTCGAGGCTACGGTCACTTTTAGCATAAATAACAAGCCTTTAAACCCCTAGGTGTCCCTAGTGGACGAGTTATAGTCTCGTGAAGGTTTACTAGAGATATACCTACAAAACCTATATTTCAAACTCCGTCTATTCGTGACAAACCAATGAACGAATCCAAAATGACTACAGGAGGAGATACCTTGCAAATTCAATTCAATTGTTAGTAAATAAACTCTATTTAGATAGTTGAACAAGCCACAATACTGGGAAACTAACAAACCACAATCACAATGAAAAGATTAAGAAAATGGATATAGATGTAGATGTTGGCTAATATTCACAAGTGTTCGATGTTTCCCATATCCTGCCTCAAGGTCACCGCTAAGATGAACCTAATCCTATTGGATTGAGCTACTTGGTTTGAATCCTACATCAAATCAATTGGCATATACAAGGGAACCAAAAGTGACTTTATTCAACCAATACTTTCTTCTCTTTTTTTTTTCAGTGTTTGGATCAAACTGGATCCAATTCTTTTTTTTTTTTTTTAGACGGCATGATTAGATCTTTTGGATCCAAGCGCATGCTTCTTGTCAGCAAGTACATGATAGTTGCCTTGGATCCCGCATTCCACGCTTGTTTAGGCGACGGAGACAGGGACTACGTTTCACACATACCGCTATTCCCAAGTGTCTTTTATTCCGTTTTGGTCTAATTGATCGGTCTTTTTTTTTTTCTTTTTATATTTTTTTTTTTTTTTTTTTTTTTTTTCAATTTTTTTTCTTTTTCTAGTAACTCAACCACTCTATTTCATCCTAGCAAAGAATAACACGTCGATTTTTAGTGACCCACCAAAGCACTTAGAGAACAATAGATAAATATGGAAAAATAAAAATAGAATGTGATATGGTGATATTCCGAGATATGGTAACAACTATCATGGTAATTTGTGATTTCTGAGCTATGTTCGTCCCCTTTTTGTTAATTGGTTCCTCAACTCCTGCATTCAAAATGGTTCCATCCACTAATGGTGTCATCCTAAAGGCACAAGTTTCTAGATTTCGGAGTTCAAAAAGCACAATTTTTTCTTGGTTTTTTCCTATTTTTCTGATTTTTTTTTTTTTTTTTTTTTTTTTAAAAGGCATAAAACAAACTAAAACATATAAATGCTCCCCACACTTAAACTTTACATTGTCCTCAATGTAAAATTGAATCGTCCAAAGAAAGTCAAGGTGGGAAATCCTAATCAGAAAAAAATAAAGAAAACAAAACAAGAAAAACTAAAAACAAGAAAAGAAATAAATACAAGATAAGAAATACTCATCTTTTGGGTTGCCTCCCAATTAGCGCTTGGTTTAAAGTCGTCAGCCCGACTATCTCCTTGCTTTCTATGACTCCTCCAGAGGGAGTACTTCCACAAAGTTAACTCCTTCCACCACTTCGGAAGAAAAGTTCTCATAATATGGTTTCAACCGGTGCCCATTCACTTTAAGTTCATTACCTCGTAGCTAAACTACGAATTTCCACCGCACCATGAGAAAACACATTAGTCACAATAAAAGGTCCAATCCAACGTGACCTTAATTTACCCGGAAATAATTGCAAACGAGAATTAAACAAAAGCACTTTTCGCCCTATGCAAAATTGTTTATTAGAAATCATATTATCATGAAAAGCTGTCTTTTCCTTGTAAATCCGTGAGCTTTCAAATGCATCATTGCGAATCTCCTCTAACTCTTGAAGTTGTAACTTCCTTTGCTTTCCAGACCATCCAACTCCATGTTGCATTGCTTAATAGCCCAAAACGCCTTATGCTCAATTTCCACGGGTAAGTGACAAGGTTTACCATAAACAAGCCTAAAAGGAGACATCCCAATAGGTGTTTTATATGCGGTTCTATACGCCCACAAAGCATCGTTGAGTCGCATGCTCCAATCCTTCCTTGTTGGATTCACCGTCTTTTCAAGAATTGATTTCACCTCTCGGTTGGAAACTTCGCTTGTCCATTAGTTTGCGGATGGTAGGGAGTTGCAATCCTATGCGACACGTTGTACTTCCTTAACAAGCTTTGCAAAAACCCGTTTTTGAAATGTGAACCTCCATCGCTAATTATAGCCCTTGGAATTCCAAACCTTGCAAATATATTAGCTTGCACAAAATCAAACAACTTTAGAATCATTAGTTGGGCGGCCTTAGCTTCCACCCATTTCGAAACATAATCCACAAAGAAGCAAAATATAATAATTCCCATTAGAATTGACAAAAGGGCCCATAAAATCAATTCCCCATACATCAAAGACTTCCACAAATTGAATAATAGTTTGCGGCATTTGATTTCGAGCACCTAGATTGCCGGGTTCTTTGACACCTATCACATGTGATACAAAAATGCATGTGCATCCTTAAACAAAGTCACAAAAGAAACCACATTCTAATACCTTGAGAGCGGTTCTCTTACTACCAAAATGTCCTCCACAAGCATATGAGTGGCAAAAAGACAAGATAGAGTTAAATTCATTTCGGGAACACACCTACGTATTACTTGGTCACTACAATGCTTCCATAAGTATGGATCATCCCATATGTATTGATTTGCTAACTTCTTAAGTTTGTCCTCTCAAAGACGAGACAAGTTCTTTGGGATTTGTTTAGACACTAAGTAATTAACAATATCACAGCGTACCATGGTTCTCCAAAGGCAATGGAGAATAGTTGCTCGTCCGGAAACTCTCACGCAACGGGATAGTCTCCTTGTCCACAGCAAGTCGGCTCAAATGATCCGCAACGGTGTTCTCAATTCCTTTCTTGTCTTTGATTTCAATATCAAACTCTTGCAAGAGTAATATCCATCGTATGAGCCTCGGTTTCGCCTCTTTCTTTGTAAGCAAGTATCTAAGTGCTGCGCGTGATCGAAAAGACAACAACTTTTGTACCAATTAGATAAGAGCGAAACTTTTCTAAAGCAAAAACAATGGCTAATAACTCTTTTTCAGTGGTTGTGTAGTTTTGTTGAGCCTCATTTAACGTTCTAGAAGCATAATAAATGGCATGAGGAAGCTTCCCACACGCTGCCCAAGCACCGCACCAACCGCATAGTCACTAGCATCACACATGAGTTCAAACGGCTTACTCCAATCCGGTGGTTTAATGATAGGGCTGAAATCAAAAGTTCTTTCAAACAATTGAATGCCTCCACACACTTCTCATCAAAGTTAAAAACCACATCTTTTGCAATAGGGTACAAAGTGGTGATGCTATCTTGGAAAAGTCCTTGATGAACCTACGATAAAACCGCATGACCAAGAAAAGAACGATCTCCCTCACCGTAGTAGGAGGGGTTAGAGCACGAATAAGGTCTATCTTAGATTTATCGACTTCCAAGCCTTTAGAAGATATAATATGGCCTAAAACTATGCCATGAGTTACCATGAAATGGCACTTCTCCCAATTTAGCACAAGATTTGTTTCAACACATCGTTCAAGGATTAGAGACAAGTTGTTCAAGCAAAGGTCAAATGAATCACCAAAGACACTAAAGTCATCCATGAACACTTCGATTATGTTTTCAACATATTCAAAAGATACTTACCATACACCTTTGAAAGGTAGCCGGAGCATTGCATAAGCCAAAAGGCATCCTCCTATAAGCAAAAGTACCAAAAGGACAAGTGAAAGTGGTTTTCTCTTGGTCCTCCTGCTATCACAATCTGATTATAACTCGAATAGCCATCAAGAAAGCAATAGTAAGAGTGTCCAACTAAACGTTCAAGCATTTGATCAATAAAAGGTAAAGGAAAGTGATCTTTTCTAGTGGTGGCATTCAATTTTCTATAATCAATACAAACCCTCCAACCGGTTTGCACACGAGTTGGGACAAGTTCATTCTTATCATTCTCTACCACCGTCACACCCGATTTCTTTGGTACCACTTGTACGGGGCTTACCCACTTGCTATCGGAGATGGGGTAGATAACACCCACTTCCAAAAGCTTGAGTATCTCCTTTTCACAACTTCCATCATGGGAGGATTCAAACGACGTTGCGCTTCCTCTTTTAGGCTTTGCATCATCCTCCAAACGAATTTTGTGTATACAAACTGCCAGGCTAATACCCTTGATATCGGCGATTGTCCATCCTATGGCCGTCTTGTACGTCCTTAGCACCCTTAGAAGTTTTTGCTCCCGTAATTCATTAAGCTCGTTAGAAACAATCACGGTAAATCTTCATTGTCACCCAAGTACAAGTACTTTAAGTGACTTGGAAGAGGTTTCAATTCTAAACTTGGAGATTTAACAATAGATGGCACAAGTTTTTCATTATTGCAAGGTAAAGATGCATATGAAACATTCTTAGTTGCTGATTTTTCCGGTAATGAGTCAAGAGAACCAATGGTTTCTTTCATCTCATCACTATACGCATAACCGTTGTCAATAGGAGTAGTGAGCACGGTTTCCAAAGCATCAACACCATTCAACTCGAACATTTGTTGCGCCAATGTGTCCATCATATCAATGGAGAAACAAGAGTGGACATCGCTAGGATATCTCATCGTCTCGAAAATGTTGAAACGTATTATTTCTCCATCAAACTCCATAGTTAGCGTTCCCTTATCCACATCAATAATAGTTTTCGCCGTTTTCATGAAGGGACGCCCAAGTAGCAATGGAAGAGACGAGTCCGGTGAACCTTCATCCATCTCTAACACGCAAAAAGTCCGCTGGAAATACTAGTTGATTAACCCGCACAAGAACATCTCAACAATACCCATTGGGTAGACATTAGAACGATCGGCTAATTGCAACACAATTCCAGCCTTTTTAAGAGGACCAAGATCAAGTGAGTTATACATAGATTTGTGCATGACATTAACGGAAGCACCTAAGTCCAACATAGCTTTATTAAATTTAGTGTTACCAATTGTGACGGAATGTCAAAGCTACCCGGTCCTTGCACTTAAGTGGGAGTTTATGTTGTAAGATTGTCAAGCATTCTCCCCACACTAAGAACTTCATTACCTTTGAGCCTTTGCTTATTGGTACACAAGTCCTTCAACACCTTTGCATACTTTGGAACTTGCTTGATTGCATCTATGAGTGGTATGTTCACATGGATCTTCTTTAGAACGTCTAAAATCTCCTTTCTAGTTCCGCCTTCTTAGAACTTGCAAATGCGAGGGAAAGGTAGAGGAGGAACATAAGTAGAAACCTGAGTTTTAGAGTTAGAAATAGGTACCTCGTAAGTTTGGGGAGAATCCTCGGTTTTCTCCTCCAAACAGTTCCTTGGGTGTCTCCACCTTGCCCGAATCAGCAACTTCGGTTGCACAAGTTGTGTACCACTTCTCAATGTAATTGCATTAACACCCTCTTTGGGTTGATAGGTTGAGAAGGAAGTCTCCCACTATTTTGTGCCTTCAAATTATTGATATCAACCGCCATGGAGCCTACTTGAGTCTGCAAATCCTTGATAGCACTCTTAGTTTCTTGTTGGCTCTCCTTGAACATGGTAGAAATACCTTGCATAAAAGTTTGAAGCTTTGCATCAATATCAGCGCCTTGATTTTGCATTGATTGTTGTGCTTGAGGTTGCTGAAATTGTTGTTGTTGTGGTTGAAATCCACTAGGACGGTTGAAAGTAGGTTGTTGAACGCACCTGCTTGTTGGCATAGCTAAAATTGGGGTGATCTCTCCATCCCGATTGTAAGTATTGGAGTAGGGATCATACCGTCTTGGTTGATTTGGAAAGATCGCATTAGCTTGCTCGTCTTCATAAGATTGAGGAGAAGTTGGTATAACCGCGGATGCAACTTGTTGCAACATTGCTGTCATGTTACCCATTTGTTGACGAAGTTCCTCCACCTCGCCACTTCACTCACCCTTCTTAGAATCACATCCGAACCACGACTCAAGAATTGTTGTGAATTCGCTGCCATGTTCTCAATCAACTCTCTAGCTTGAGCCACCGTCTTGTTCACTAGTGCACCACCACCCGCGGCGTCAAGAAGATTCCTATCACTTGATTGGAGCCCTTCATAGAAGTATTGGATAATCATCGCGTCACTAAATTGGTGGTGAGGACAGCTTCCAACCAATCTCTTGTATCGTTCCCAACATTCATATAAGGATTCTCCCACGTTTTGCTTCATTCCGCAAATCTCCTTGCGAATTTGAGTAGCCTTGGATGCAGGAAAATATCTCTCCAAGAATAGTTTCTTCAGCCCATTCCATGTTGTGACACTTCCGGGAGGTAGATAATATAACCAATCCTTAGCACTATCCATTAAAGAGAAACGGAAAACCTTCAACATTGCACCATCCGCCTCTACGTCCGCTGGAAGCATAGCCATGACAGTGGTGTGGAAGTCCATAAGATGTTTGTTTGGATCTTCATTCACCATGCCATGGAACTTTGGTAATTCTCTAAGCAACCCCGGCTTAATCTCAAAAGTAGAGTCCGTTTGAATACAACCCCGTTGTGTATCAAGCTTATGAGAAGCCAAGTCCTTGAGTGTACGATTTGCATCACCCATTGCTATTTCAACTTGTGGTTCGTTTACGATTGGAACCTCTTGTCCTCCTAGTATGTGTAGCTCTTCGTCCACCTCTAACTCGTGCTCGTCCGTTGCGCCTTTGACTTGGTTGAGTATTGTGCCTCTTCGAGTAGCTATCCCGCACCTTGATAATTCCAATCTTTAGTAGCCGTGGATCGATACCGAAAAACAATTCTAGCAACCAAGTGAGAAACAAGACGACAAACAAAAAGCAAAGATAAAAGCAGAAATTGTAAAAAGAAACTAAAACTTAATAACTAGCCGTGTGCCTCCCAAGAACGGCGCCAAAATTTGATCGCTGTCAATGCGTCAAAAATAATTTCACTTTCTCAATCCACTAGATATAAATATAGTATTCGATAAGAAAGAGTTCGTATCCACAGAGAGGCGTTGGTTGTTATAAACTTTCGCTTTCTAGAATAACCCAAGGTATGTTTGTTGTATTTAAGCAAATAAAAGTAAATTAAAAGCAAAGTAAATTGTAGAGAATAATCAATGGAGAGAGATATTGGTCAAGGAATTCATCTTCAATCTTAGACATGTGCTTGCATATATGATTAGAATTACGATTTAATCTCTTGTGTTATCAAAAGCCTAGAGAATCAAGAAAGCAAGATAATCTATTAATTTCTCAAGTTCATCAACACACACATTAGGGCTGCGTATGTGATTTCTACCTAAAGAATAACCTAACGCCTTGCGCTAATCAAGTTCAATTCCTAGGAGCATTAAGTTTCGTAAATAGGCTAATCAATGCAAATTGTCATGCGTTGCGCAAAACAATTCGACAATGGTCAAACTCTACATATGATTACAAGAGTGTATCACTACAAACCGTAAACATATCATGCTACTTGTATTCAAGGTTATCGCTTGATGAAAAAACCCTAAAATAGCTATGGACTAAGATGCAAGTTCAATTAATTGGCCACTTAACTAATCAAACACCATAATCCTATCACAATACTTCAATCATGTGATCATAGAAACCGCAGAGAATTGAACGATAAACAAGAGAGAAAACTAATACATAAAGCAAACACAAGTTTTAGAAATCGGACTACATCCTTAACCAATAAAAGAGAATTTAGCTACTCATAGCTATGGAGTTCATCATCATCAATATTCAATAATAAAACAAAGAAGAAGAAGAACAACACCAAACCCTAGTTGTGTAAACAAAACGGCTCTCCACAATTCCAAGAATAAGATATGAGATAAGGTGATTTCCAAAAGTTGTAGAATTCCTCTTTTTATAGCCTTTCTCTCCTTCCAAAATTAGGTCAAGTCTTCCAAGTCCATTAGATGAAAATCCACCAAGCCCACGAGGAAGAGAAACCCATGTAGAAAATATGACCCAAAAATCGTCGCCGGAAAACTGGGATTGTGGCCGGAAATCGGCCGGAGAAGTGCCCGAAATCGGCTCTGCGGATCGAAAGTCCGCCCGGCCAATGGTCAACGGGTCAAATCGGCCGCTGGGTCGGGTCAACTCGAGCCTGACGGCCAAAACCGAATTAGAATGGGTCGAGCCGGGTCGAGTTGAGTCGAATGGATCGTCGTGCCATGCCACAGACCGGCCAAACTCGTTGATGCACAATCCCGGTGTTTCACCGGGAATCCAGCCCATGACGGCCCCGCACTCGCATTTCGCATCGACATCTCCCCGGCAAATGCACTCCATTCAATTCCTTCATCAGCCTCGCCAAACCCGAAAACAGCAACACCATACTAATCCCAGCCCGCATCATCATCATTCCAAAGATCATCTACATGCCCACATTCCATTGCCCCAAACCACCTCACAACACCATTCCTTGGCCAGCCATTCCACAACACCATAGTGGCCAACAAGCTCCTCCGCATCAACACCAACCCATGTAGAGCCAACCTCCATCTCGCACTCTATAAAACTCCCATTTCGGCAACAACCACCGCTATCTCCACCCGAGTATCAATCGAAACAACTCACTACCTCCAACCTGCCATTCCTAGCTTCCTCGTCATTAATGCACCCATTGGCTCATGGGCACGGCCCCCCCGAATTCAATTTCTCCTCTTCCATGACACCGGCACCACCAAGACCTCGTTACCAGTTCCTCCTCCACCACGGTCCCTCCCATAACTCACAACCTAAGCTGTGTCCCCGCTATTTAACACTCAAACACAAATTCACCATAACCTCAAGCCATCACTTCCAATGTATCAAAGATCATTTCATTCACAAAGCCACTGCAGTTCTCATAATAACACCCAAGTTGCCAACAAATTCAAACCCCGGCCATTCAACACAGCTCCGCAAGACTCGCCAAAGAACCACCAGCAAAGGATTAGCCACAGCACCATCTAACTCCACCTGAGTCATCTCACAGCTCAGACCAACTTCCCTCTCTTGCCTGAGACCAATGCCTTGCCACTCCAACCACTAGCTTAGGCCACATTCACAGCAAAACCACCTGAACCTTCAGCTCCTACACTGTAAAGCAACTTTGCAGTCCATCTCCTTTGCATTGTGCTTCTCGCACCAGCCTTCTCTGTAGCTTTGACACAGCTCCAAATTGAACCATGAACCGCAATAAGCTCAAACACCTGAGCCATTCCACACTGATGCCAACAACTCCAGCCTGCATCATAATCAATTCAGTCTCAGTCACAACCAACACTAGCTGCCATTTCTCAGTGCAAGCCTCTATGCCACCAGCCTCATTGAGCTGCAGCTGCAATAACCATCATCACAGAGCCCTAACAGGACCCATTATACTTCACCGTGAGAGCCTTCTGCCATTTCTTGCTCAACCCCTTTTGAATTCAAACCCTAATTCTTTCATGTGGCAATCAACACTCAAGTCAAGTGTAACCCATCTTCACACAACTGTGGATACAGATTTGTAGGTCGAGAATTCAATCCCAACAACCCACAACTTTGATTCTGCATGGACCTAAAATCGCTACTAATTTCCTCTTGTCTCGTGTTCTTCACTGGATCTCAAATCACCAACAAATCCCTTTTGAATTCTCCATCGCTGAACAAAGATCGGAATTGACTTCATCATCTTCCTATCCTCTCGTAAATCGTCAACACAACCAATCGATCCACCTTTTCCTCGCACTATCCAATTGAAACAACAAGAAGAACATCGACAAACTTCATTATTGACCTCCACAACAGATTTTCGGATCCATCTTCTCGATCTCAATAGCAACTCCTTCATCTCGATCTCGCTCAATTTCACATCACAACTACTCAACAATGCTTTTCTCGTTCTCAACTTCGACTTCTTCTTTAGCAACAACTCCCTCGTCTTCTCGCTCTCCGGTTGCTTCAATTTCTCAATCTTGTTACCACGGACAAAGACCAAATTGCCTCAAAGATCATCTCTCTCTCAGTAGTAGTACCATTGTTGTTACGTAAACAACAACTCAATTCTAAGGCCGAGAACAAATTCCCTCTTCTCGACCAAATGATAAGGTTGCCACGTACGGCATTATTAAGGCACCCCGGATAGTGGATATGGGCCACCAATAAATCACTTTGTATTGTCGGTCCCGGGGAACCGACATGCTTAATTGTTGACTTTGCTTACAACCTTCTCATACGGACCGGAATGACCTCGTTCTTTCGCCGATAGCTTCGCCTTTTTTGCTCCAATTGGGATGATTTCCGCTTCTTTTCCTCCGTGCGACTCCAGAGTACCTAATAACTCAAAAACACGCGTAAAGTACATAATTCACAAGAAAAATAGCAAAGAAAGCATAAACTCTATATAGTAAATACGGTGTATTCTACACCTATCAGGTACGCAATCTCGAAAGAGATGCAGGCATGATGGGTTTTGTATGGTTTGATTTAGTGAAGTATATGAATTGTTGCAGTCAGTGGTGGTGGTTTGAAGTTCAAGGTCAAGATAGAGAACAAGGAGAGAATTGAAATTGGTCGAAGTAATGAATGGCGTTGAGTTCTCAAGCTAGTGTTGGTCGTGATGGCTGTATGGGCAAGTGTTATAGGTGCAAATGGAGAAGAAATCCATTTGAATCGAACAAGAATGGAGGAACTATTAAATGTGCTAGCCGAGCTCTTTGTCTCGATTGAGATTGAATTGGCAAGTGAGCGCGAAAATGAAGTTTGTGTGTAATCGTTGATGTTACTCTTGAGAAGAAATGGAAGATGAAGTTAGATTGAGAAGATAGTTTGGTGATTGGTTGGGCTAATTACGATTGGTGGTTTCTTTACTACTCACAATGGGTTCGTTTTGTTGGATTTGGGAAGTAGTGGCCAGATTTGGTAAAGGCCTCCGAATTTGGAAGTAGGGAAATTGGTGATGTTGGATGGTCGGGAGTTCTGAGAGGGCCCGAGTTAGAAGTCGGTTTTCTGGATTGGGCTTTGTAATACTACCCCGTCTGGTATGGAGTCTCGCAGCACCTATACATATGATGCAGACATCCCTTATCAATCTCAAACTAAGCTCGAAGCTTCCAGGACTTTGTCTAGTTTCCTAGTTTTGTTATAACTCGTTTTCGTTTATTCCTTTGTTTAGTAGTTCTATTTTTAGTTAACTTCTTTATTTAGATCTTTAGTCGATTGTTTAGAGCCTATATAAACATGCGCCTTCATTGAAGTCAAGTACATTACTTATCAAGATTATTATTATCAAGCTTATTGCTTTCAGTTCTTAACTTCTTTCTCAAGTTTATTATTCTTCTTCGTTTCTAAAAACTTCTTTTCGTTTCTCCGCAATCTCCGTATTGCCTTCTTCTTATTTGTTCTTCATTAGTTGGTATCTATCGACAGTAGAATAGATTTTTATCTATTCTTAGATCCTGTTTCGCTTCCGCAACCCTATATTTTCTTATCAAACCAAATAAACAATTCACAACCTGATTTACTATCATGGCAGATGCTATAGAAACAAGGTTCGTTACTATTGAAAATTTACAAAAGGAATTCAATAACAGATTAACTAAGCTAGAAGATTTACCTACTCAGATTTCTAATCTTATGAAATTCCTTGGTTATAAAACAATAGACTTTGCTGAGTCCTCTTCAAAGAAAGTGGATTCATCTGGCAAGCGTCTCGAAGATGATGATCATCAATCTAATGGTGATAATACTAATAGTGGTATTCCTGATAATGTTTTAGAGGGAATGAAGAAACCTAAACAACATCGAGCTTATGTTCTCAACCAACACAAGAAATCTTTCGAGTTACAAGAAGACAGTGATGCGTAAGACACTAGAGAGGATGAGCTACAAAGACGATGTATTGAAGACAGACGCATTCGTACTGGACAGTCTCCATACGGTTCTTTACCAGAATATAAGTTAAAAGCAGATATACCTACTTTTAATGGAAGTTTCAAAATTGAGGAGTTATTAGACTGGCTTTATGAAGCTGAGGCTTTCTTTGATTTCATGGATGTTCCTGATGATTCTAAAGTTAAGCTTGTAGCTTATAAACTTAAGGGTGGAGCTGCTGCTTGGTGGGAGAAGATTTGTGAAGATAGACGAAATTCTCATAAACATCTTATACGTACTTGGACACGTATGCGTAAGATGATACGAGCTAAATTTTTACCACAAGACTACATACAACATCTCTTTGTCAAACCGTAATTGTCAAGAAGGATCCGGTCTTGTGGAAGATTATGTTGCTGAGTTGTATAACTTACTTTCCCACAATGAAATTAATGAATCTGAAGAAAAATTGGTAGGGCGTTTTATTGAAGGATTGAATAGATTGATTCAAAACAACATGACTCAATCTGCTTTTACTATGGTTGAAGCTATTCAACAGGCTATTAAGATCGAAAAACGCCTTTTTAAAGCTTCCAAAACTTCTCAATTTCGTCCGCCGCGGTATAGTTCAAACTATAATCCATAACAATATTCGTGTAATACTTCTCAAGATACTTATGTTTCGTCTCCTCCAAGTTATAGCTATCAAGATGAGTTTACACCTCCACCTCAACGTCAACCACATCCATCCGTGAATTTCGAGTTTTCTCGAGACACCACTGAAGCTAACAATCTTACCAAGTCCATCTGAGAATTCTCCTATCCAACAACAACAATCAAAATCTCCTGCCATTAGATTTTCGAATAGGAACCAACAACAATTTCCTCCTCCTACTAAATCCACAAATTTATATTCTAAATTTAGAGGTGATAAGTGCAATAAGTGTCACCAAGTTGGTCATTCCTCTCCCGATTGTCGACGTTTCAATGGTTTTATTGGAGACATTTGAAAATAAAGAGAAAGAACAGGTAGATGATGAGGAGGATGAGGAAGAAGATTATCCAGATTTACATGAAGTCTATGGTGACCATTTAGTGGGTATGATTCGTCCACTCATGCTTAATCAACCTTGTTATTCTCAAAGACATAGCATCTTTAAAACAAAGTGTTTCATTGGAGGGAAAGTTTGTGATATGATTATTGACAATTGGTAGTGTTGATAACTACATTTCCTCTATGGTGGTCGAGAAGTTAGGATTACCTGTTACTCCACACCCTCATCCTTATTCTGTAGGATGGGTAACGAGTTCTACTACTCAACGAATTACACATCAATGTGTAGTCACTTTCTCTTTTATTGGTTTTGAAGATTCTGTCTTATGTGATGTGATAGACATGAATACAACATACCTTCTTCTTGGAAGACCATGGCAATATGATGTCCGTGCAGTGCATAATTATTTTGAAAACACATACACATTTTACAAGAATGGTAAAAAGAAAGTTCTTCATCCTTCCAAGTCTTCTTCTGTGATCAAGGAACATAGTGATGACAAGAAAATCGCTTTGGTGGCTAAAATATCACGATGTTTACAATCAACTCATTCTTTGAGTTCTCATGAAGACAGCAAGCCAATGATAGCAGTTCCTGTTCAGGTACAACCTTTATTATCCAAATATTCTGAGTTATTTCCTGAAAAATTGCCTGTGACTTTACCACCTTTGCGAGATATGCAACATTGCATAGACTTCATACCTGGAGCTTCTCTGCCTAATCAAGATCATTATAGGTTAAGTCTTACTAAAATGAAATTTTACAAGGTCAAGTTAATGATTTACTAGCTAAAGGTTTGATTCGACCTAGCAACAACCCTTGTGCTTGTCCAGCATTTCTAGTCCCTAAGAAAGATAATGGTTGGCGAATGTGTATAGATCAGTAGAGCCTTGAACCGCATTACCATTCCTTATAGATTTCCTATTCCTAGAATTGAAGACATGATTGATTTGCTTTCTCGGATCAATTATTTTCACTAAAATCGATCTTAGGAGTGGATATCATCAAATTAGGATCAGAGAAGGAGATGAATGGAAAACTGCCAAGACAAGAGAAGGACTATATGAATGGCTTGTTATGCCATTTGGGTTATCTAATGCACCAAGTACTTATGAGACTCATGAATCAAGTTTTACAACCCTTTCTGAGTAAATTTGTCATTGTCTACTTTGATGACATCTTGATCTTTAGTCGCCCTCACAAGGAACATATGAGTCATCTTTCTCAAGTTTTTCAGGTGCTATCTACTCATTCTTTGTTTGTGAATTTGAAGAAGTGTACATTTATGTCACCTGAAGTCACTTTTTTGGGTTATGTCATCTCTTCTAAGGGTAGTCATGTAGATCCTTCTAAAGTCAAAGCTATTGTGTAATGGCATGTTCCTACTTCTATCAAATAAATAAGAAGCTTTCATGGTTTAGCTTCTTTTTATAGGCGTTTTGTGAAGAATTTCAGCGCCATTTCTGCTCCTCTTACTGATTGTTTGAAGAAGGAAAAATTTACTTGGACCGAAGAAGTCGATAGAAGTTTTCATACACTTAAAGAAAGGTTATGTACAACCCCTATTCTTGTCATGCCCGATAAACCATTTCAAGTTGATTGTGATGCTTCTATTATTGGAATTGGAGCAGCTTTGTCTCAAGAGGGACATCCAAATTGCTTACCATAGTGAAAAAATTATGAGACACAAAAGAAGTGGTCTACATATGAATTGGAGTTACTTGCTGTTGTTCAATCACTCAAGCAATGGCATACTTACTTGGTACATCGAGAAATTGTCATCAATACCGATAATCATGCTATAAAGTATCTTCGTGACTTCGCTAAAGTCAACCTTATGCATGATAGATGGGTTTCAACAATTAACAAGTATACATTTTCTATCGACACAAGAGTGAAAAGATGAATCAAGTTGCAGATGCTCTAAGCAGAAGATGTCAGCTTTTAGCGACTATTCGTAATGAAAGTTTCTCTTTTGATTACATCAAAGATATATATGCTGATGATACTGATTTCAAGCTACTATGGGAACAATGCAGTTCTTCAGCTCATGGAGTTGATGATTTTCTTATTCAAAGGTAATCGTCTTTGCATTCCTAATGGTTCTTTACGTTTGCATTTAATTCGTGAATTGTATGGAAGTGGTATTGGTGGTCATTTTGGAAGAGATAAGACTATTGTACTTGTTAAAGAAAGATATTTTTGGCCTTCTCTCAAACGAGATGTGCAAAGATATTGTAACGACCCTCAAGCTCGTCAACGCTATTAGAAAATCATGAGACGACTAAGCCGCTATTGACCCGATTAATTAGAGACGAACATTAATTAAAAGAAATTAATATAACAACGATCTAGTTACGAGAATAGCATCACTAGATAGGTGTCGAAAAGTTATGCGAGATAGACTACTCGAACGTGTCATCCGAATACCGGACGAAGAAGATACCACAAGAGTTGTATGAGGGGCAAAAAAGGCAATTTTGCATCTAAACCGCTTTGGTTTCCTTATCCTTTTTCTCGGGCGCCTTAATAATTATTCTTGGTCTTATCCCTTTCACCCATCGGGAAGATAAGCTCATTCGCTCTAATTTCTTCTTCATTCTTCTTTCTTATTCTCCTTATGCTTTTGTCCATTCGCCTCCTGGGCGATTTTGTGAGATGATCTTTGAGGTCTAATCGAAGAGAAACTTAGGATAAACATTAGGAATTGATTACCGGTGGTGGTGTTGATGTTATTTGAGTTCGGGAGAAGAAAGAGTGATGATGTTGAATCAATTAGGGTTCTGTCCTTGAGTTGGAAGAGAGATTAAGAGGAGTTCTGAGTTTCTATTGGATGTAGATCGAATGGGTTGACGTTAAATTGGAGTTGTGAAGTTGTTCCAGTGAAGAATCAAAAGAAAGGTAATTTAGGGTTTCTAATTTAATGAAATTCCTTTATGAAAATCTTATGATCTGATTGTTTGTAGACGGGGTTTGTACTTAATTTGAGGTTAAGTCGATATCATGGAAGTAAACTTAAGTTTCTTTAGGAATTAGGGGTTTGTTCTGTTCTTCCCTAAATCGATCAGAAATTAGGATTCAGATAATTGAACTGTTGATGAAAATGAATTGATTAAAGGTGATTGAAATTGGGTTTTGTTTAGGGTTTCTGAGAAAAACCAATGATGGTGTTGAAGACTGTTGAGTATGGTTGAGATACGGGGGATATGAAGCTACAATTATAATGAAGTAATGGCTTAGTAGGGTAACTATATTGAAGATTTAGGTTATGGAGTGACCTGGAGATGAAGTTGTCTGTGTGTTTGTGAGTGCAAGTGTTTGTGTTGCTGCTTAGGTGCTTGATTGGAAATTAGAGGAGTAAATAACTTCTAGATGATGGAGCTGATGTTAACTGAAGATGGTGATGGTTCTAGTGTTACAGTTATAAGACTAATAACGATGCTACTGAAGAGTAGATTATAAGTAGAGATGAAGTTATGGGTTGCTGGTAGTATTGAGATTTGAGGAAGCTTGTTGTTTTGTGGGTTGTAGTCTTGGCGTGAGGCTGTGATAGTGTTATTGAACTGTTAGGGGACATGAAGAACTGATACTGGAAGTGTTTGGAGTTTGAACTTGCTGGGGTGTTATTACAGAGAAGATAATTGAACAAGGGAATGGTACTGGTGGATAAAGTTATTGATGTTGCTGAGGATGGTGGTAATATTGAAATGAGATTAGGTTGTGTTAAATTGGGTTGCAGTGGTATAGTAGGTTAATGAATTACAGTTGAGAACAAGGATTATATGAAGAAGTGTATGGTGTTGCAGAAGATATGAATATGGCAGTATGACTGAGTCAGTGACATCGCAGCCGAATTTAGAGTTAAGGTTGAAGTAAGAAGAAGAGTCTAATTTTGTATGAGTGGGATTATATTGTGGCTGAGATGTGGTGCTGTGGTGAACTGTTGTTGAAGTTAATAAACTGGTGTTGTTGGATGTTGAAGGGGTGGATTGTAATTGAATTGGTTTGACTGGATAGGGGAATGAGATTGTAAAGTTTGATATGAAGTTTTGAAGTGCAGATGTATAGCTAGTAATGTTTTTAGTTAGAATATAACTGGAAATGAAGATGTATATGAATCTGTTGAGATCGAAATGAAGCTATTGATGTTATTGTTGAAATTAAGTTGAAATGCAAATGAAAGCAACTTGTTATTTAGTTACAACTCTTTGAGATTGATTTGCAGATGAGAATTATATTTTTGGGAATTTAATTATAAAGGAGTGGATATAGCTGAAGTTGTATCTGCAGAGCTGAAGTGAAAATGGTAAATGTGCAAGGTTTATAGTGATGCTGCTGGTACTACAACTCAAGACAGGTTATAAGACTTAGTATAATGAAGATAGTGAAGTTGTGAAACTATAATTAGTTGTAATGATGTATAAGATGAAGGTTGAGAGCTTATTGTTTTAGATGAAGCTGAGATAACAGTATTTCTGTGTTGTTAGAATTGTGGTTAGTAGAATTGAATTGTATGATCTTTTGTATCTTGAGTTTAGACCTAATAGTCATCCCAGTCAGCTTACCTCATCTGACTTGGTGTGTCTGACTGAGTTAACCAGATCTGACTCAGTATAATTTGACCAAGTCGACTCTGTTGAGTCGTACTTGACCTTTGACCAGTTGACCCGACTTAGACTTGGACTTTGACTAACGTTGATTGTTAGATACCCATTGACTGTTAGTTTGACCGTTAGTTTGACCCAGATGGACCGGGCCTTGTGTATTGGGCCGAGTTTAGTGGACTTGGGCTTAGAGCCATGTATTCTTAGTTTGATGTTTTGGACCTCTTATGGTCTGAATTAGCTTTTGGTTCCTTCTACAAAGTTGTAGATATTCATAAGACCTATCAAATGGACTATAGAACCAACCTAATCGGATTAGTAAAACATTGGAAGTGGTAAAGATAAATAATGAAAAGGTGTAGAACCATAAATGGGCTTAGAACTATTAGATAGTTTACTTTGCCTATAACTAGAGAATTGTATGAGATTATGTTATGAGCCTTGTGTGAGCCTTTTGGCTAACCTTTAGAGTGCTTGTGTAATTAACAAGTTAACCAGATAACAACGATCGAATCAAAGGATGAACCAGTGGATTATGGATCTCGAGGTAGGCAAGGCTTGTCATCAAAAGAGGTGGGAATCGATAATGAACTCTCTTGTATTCATTATTGTTTTACAAATCTATCTTTGTGAAATTCATGCATATCTTTGTTACTATATGATATGTGTATGAATGTATTATTTGTGTGTAATACAAACTAGTTTTATTTTACATTTTGGGATGGGATTGGATCTTTAGAAAACAACTAATATCCGTGTTTTGGGAGTATTTACTTATTTTTCAAAAAGTGATTCTTTCCATTGACTGGAAAGTAGTTACAAACTTTACTTGTTGTTAGCATGTAAGGAAACCTTTTCCTTTTGATTGGTGTGAGATGTGTGCCCTCAAATGTTATACCTATTCTATGCAAACCTAGATAGACCTCGTTGGGTTGAATATTATATAGGTCTGGTTTTAATTTGGCCATTATATTTTCCCTATTTTTGTACGGGGGCAACGCATGTCTCATACATGGATGTTTATTATTCTTTTAAATTACTTTCAAAAGATATTATATTATGTTTTGGTGTTTAGAGAGAATGATGTTGAGAATCTTGTGTCTGATTGTTGGATTTGACATGCGAGAGGTATAGGGTTCTTCATGTTAAAGTTCTTCCGTCGGCTATAACGTTAACACCATTAGATATATTTAGATACTTGCTATGTAGAGTGCGCGTATAATAAGGTACTGGTAAGGTACAAATCTTATATGACTACGGGGTCGTCAAACCTCAGGGCGCTTTAATGATCATTGAAGAATCCGCAAGAGTCACGCCTTACTACTCCGGAGGACTGCGTCGCTTAACTATTATTTCTGTTGTGAATCTGTGCCGCAAGATTGGTTGGTAGAACTTTATTTTCCGTGCAACTTATTATCTTAATATGCTTTATCTGTTTTCCGTGTTCTATCGGTTTTCAGTAAAACCTACATTATTTTTAAATCATTTTAGTGATTACTTGAAAGTTAGTTGTTATTTCACTGGGCACCCTTATAGGGATGATGTGATCACCCATTCCCACTTTCAGTTTCAGAGACAGATCGAGATGTGCACGCGACGTTGAAAGCTTTGAGGAATTGGTTTCGTTAGTTGGTTAGCTTCCGCTATGTTTATTTTGTGTTTATATTACATTTGTAAATCAACTCACTATTGAATATGTATCACTTGAGAGGAGTTCTTGTATTTATTTCAGAGAGGGTTTAGATTCGGGTTAATCTTTGTTTAGAACTTCTTTCTTAGTGTTTTAATTAAATATTTAGATCGTTAGCGCCTCATTTTCTTGTTAATCTCTTGGATTAGTCAGCTGCTAGCTTAGGGGGCGCTACAGATATGTTATGAAATGCATGGTTTGTCAACAAGCTAAAGGAACAATTCAGAATACTGGACTTTATACACCTTTACCAGTTCCAGAAGCTCCATGGGTTGATCTAAGCATGGACTTTATTCTTGGTTTACCACGTACAGCTAGAGGAAACGATTATGTGATGGTTGTAGTAGACAAATACTCCAAAATGGCGCACTTTATTGCTTGTAAAAAGTCTACTGATGCTTCAAGTATTGCATCTCTATTCTTTAAAGAGATAGTTCGTTTACATGGTGTTCCAAAATCCATCACTTCTGATAGGGATACAAAGTTTTTGAGCTATTTATGGAAGACATTATGGATACATTTGGGTACTACATTGCATTCAAAGACTACTTCTCATCCACTGCATCGATGGACAAACCGAAGTAGTAAACAGATCTTTGGAAATCTCATTAAAGCTAAATGCATGGATAAAAGTAAGCAATGGGATATCTTACTATCTCATATGGAATTTGCTTTCAACACTTCACAAAATAGATCCAATAGGTAAGACTCCATTCGAAATTGTTTATTCGAAAGTACCTAATCATGTTTTAGACTTAGTTGTTCTTCCTAAGTTGCATACTTCCAATATCAAGGCCGATAATCTCCGAGAACAAGCTTCTCAACTACATCATGAAGTCAAAGCTAAACTTGAAGAGTCTAATGCTAAGTACAAGAACGCTGCAGATCAGCATAAAAGACTAAAGACATTTAAAGAAGGCGAACCGGTTATGATTCATCTACGTAAAGAAAGGTTTCCTGTTGGCACTTATAACAAGACTAAGATGAAAAAGTATGGTCCCTTCAAAATTCTGAAGAAAATCAGTGACAATGCATATGTCATTGATCTTCCCTAAAGACTGAACATTTTTAATGTTTTCAATGTTCAAGAGATATTCACCTTTCATGGTGATAATGATCTTTTACTTAACTCAGAGGCTTAGTTTTTTTTTCAATAAGGGGGGATTGATGCAGGACATCCCTTATCAATCTCAAACTAAGCTCAGAAGCTTCTAGACTTTGTTTAGTTTCCTAGTTTTGTTTAAACTCTGTTTCGTTTATTCCTTTGTTTAGTAGTTCTATTTTTAGTTAAATTCTTTATTTAGATCTTTAGTCGGTTGTTTTTAGAGCCTATATAAACAGCGCCTTCATTGAAGTCAAGTACATTACTTATCAAGATTATTATTATCAAGCTTATTGCTTTCAGTTCTTAACTTCTTTCTCAAGTTTATTATTCTTCTTCGTTTCTAAAAACTTCTTTTCGTTTCTATGCAATCTCCATATTGCCTTATTCTTATTTGTTATCCATTAATATACTAGACTCAGGCTCAAGGAGAGGATGCGCCGCAACCGGGGAAGAAATTAGGTTTTTGCATTTGTCTTTGCTTTTCATATGCTTAGATTAATAATATCTTTATTATTTTCCATGGCTTTTAAGAAAACCATGTCTAGCTAAATCTCTTGTTAGGGTGAAGGATGAACTTGTAGGTTCTATTACTCGTGTTCTCAAACAATGGTTTCTAAAATAAAAGCGTAACTTCATGTTTGTGTTACTCATATTTGGGTGGATTGTTTTATGAGTTTTTCATGTCTTATGCCTTGTATACTACATTGTTGAATTCTTGAACATCATCCATATAGAACCTTGGTGATAAATGATTTATGATAATTCATTGAATATGTATGTCATGCATGCCTAGTACTTTGGATTTCTATCTTTAGGTTGAGAATAAACATATCCTCTTGATAATTCTTGTCTATTGTTCTTAACTGAAAATATCTTCCGTGTTTCGGTAGCTAGGTTTGCTATTGTACATGAGTTAAATGAGACCTTTGTGATAGAACATGAGTGAAACCTAACCTACAACGGATTCCGTAGCCCTAATACTTCTACATCCTTGATTACTATCCTTTATAAATTTGCATTATTTTACTTATTAGCTTATTTTCATAGTTCAACAATCTCTGAAATATTGAATTTTAGTTAGTTAGATCTTGAAATTAATTAGTAGTAGTTTTCGCACTCCTTGAGGGAACGAACCATGCTTGCTATTGTGAGCTATTTTTGACACCGTGCACTTGCGGTAAAACAAAGTCGGTCTACCGACCCATCAGTTAACGACTTAAAGACTTCATTGGGATTGTGAAGACAAACCCAATTATTTTCTCTGTAGTTGCGTGTTTTGATCTTACTTTGTTTTATCGTATTGAGTACTATCTTATCTAAGATTTGCTCGAGATTTAATCTCCAATAGGTAAGATAAAAAGTAGTCACAAACATCTTCGTCTCATCGTTTGTGATTCCATAATATCTTGTTCCGCTACCATACAGTTAAGATTATTGTGAGGTGATTGGTATTACTTGGCTGTTCTTCGGGAATATAATGTCATAACCCTGTCTTGAGTTGGTGGTATGAGAGGGGTGCCCCGTGGATCTTGTCTGGTGCCGTTAGTCTAATTGATTTGTAGCCGTTAAATCTAATGTTGTTAATGTATATTGTTAGTGTGCTCGTGTTTCTAACACGAGTGGGTCAGGTGTTTTAGTCCATTTATTCTGTGAGTGGCTGTAAGAGAACCAATGAGAATTTTAATCTAAATCTAAATCTTCTTTCTCTTTATTCTTCTTCATCTCTTTACTTATGTAGGCAGAAACCGACTGCCTGAGATCCATTTGTAGTGTAGATCACTACAAGTGGTACCAGAACACTCGATTCTGAGTGACCTTGATTACCATGGTGACAAGAATTGAGTTCGAAGCTTTGACCAAGTTGATAGAAAAGTTGGGCAAAGAAATTCTGGATCTCAAAGCGCAACAAGACACTCCATCCCCCTTATTACTATCATCTATGATGGATCTGTTTAAAGTGGAAGCTAAGAAGGCACTAGATGAGTTGAGAGACCAAGCTTCGGCATCCAATGCAGGAGGAGGAATTCTTAATACTCCGGTTCCACCCGGTTTCCATGAGAGAACTACAGGAGGGGTGCTTAAGTTTAATAAATTAAGAATTTATTTATTTCATTCATACTCATAAGCTACAGGAGGAATTCTTAATACTCCGGTTCCACCCGGTTTCCATGATAGATACTAATTTCATTCATACTTATAAGCTTAAGGTTGACTTTCCTAAGTTTGATGGCATCAACCCTAGATCTTGGTTTAGGAAGTGTACCAAATACTTTCAGTTACATCCTATGGATGAAACACAAAGGGTTCACTTAGCAGCTATGTATCTAGAAGGAAGGGCTGATATATGGTTTTAGGATTATCAAATTGGGAAGGAATTCTTAGTATGGGAAGTATTTTAAAGAGCTTTATGTTCCCGATTCCAGGAATTAGGCCATGATGATATAATGGGAGAGTTTAATAAATTAACCCAAGTTGGTACAGTCTTGGAATACCAAGAAGTGTTTGAAGAACCGAAGGCTCTGATGTTAGCTAAGAATAAGCATCTTACAGAAGAGTATTTTACTTCTAGTTTCATCAGTGGGCTTAAGGATGAATTGAGAATAACAGTTCAAATATTCTCCCCAGCCACCTTAGACAAGGTGATTTATCTAGCCAGGATGCAAGAAGTTTTGTTAGAGAATACTGCCAAGAAGGCCAGGACTGCTAAGTTTCCACCACTGTTTATTCCACAAGGCCACAGAAGTATAATGTCTAGCCCACAACCAAAGTCTCCATCCTCAAGAGGCAGCACTAGCACCAGTACAAAGCTTCCACCCATCAAGAGGCTCACATATGCTGATATGAGAGCTAGAAGAGAGAAGGGGCTTTGCTACAATTGTGACGAAGTCTACTCAAAAGGCCATAAATGCATTAGAAATCAATTATTCATGATTGTTGGGATGATGGAACTGATACTTCTTAAGATGAGTCACCTACCAACTCTCCTATTATCCAGGAGGTGACAGAGGATGAGGTGGAGATTTCAGTTCATGCATTATCAGGTAATATCACCCACAACACTATTAAGATTTTGGGAGCTATTAAGAATAAGAAAAATTTCACCATTCTGGTAGATAGTGGAAGAAAACATAGCTTCATTGATCCTGAGTTATCCAGGAAGAGTGGCTGTTATATAGAACCAACATGTGCATTCCAAGTAGCAGTGGCTGATGGAAATAAATTAATAAGCAATGCGAAATGCCCAGACCTTCCATGGAAAATGCAAGGTCATTCATTCAAGTTTGATATGAGGGTTTTAGCCTTAGGAGGCTGTGATATGGTTCTAGGTTTGGATTAGATGAGGGAACTCAGTCCTGTTAACTTTGACTTCAAGAATATGCTTATTTCTTTTAAGAAAGATGGGAAGGAGGTTATTCTACAAGGTAATGCTGAGTCCACCAGCATCTCAGTTATGACAGGGGAATCTTTCCAAAAGTACTTGAAGAAACACAAACATGGTTTGGTGGGTCACTTATTTTCCATCACTGGTACTGACTCAACACCTACAATACCTACCATACTCCAACCCCTTCTTGATTCATTTAAAAGCATATTCCAGGAACCTACTGCTCTTCCTCCCACTAGAGCACATGACCACCATATTCCACTTCAACCATTAACTTCTCCACCCAACCAGAGACCTTACAGAATTCCATACATTCAGAAGGAGGTGGTAGAGAAGTTGGTGCAAGAAATGCTTAATTCTGGGGTTAACAGACCCAGTCACAGTCCATTTTCATCTCCCATACTCTTAGTTAAGAAGAAGGATGGTAGCTGGAGGTTTTGTGTGGATTACATGAGATTGAATGACATTACCATCAAGGATAGATATTCTATACCAGTCATTGATGAGCTTCTAGATGAACTAAAGAGGTCTAAGGTATTTTCTAAGATTGATTTGATGGAAGGGTATCATCATATTAGAATTCATCCACCAGACACCCACAAAACTGCTTTCAAGACTCACCAGGGGCACTATGAGTTTTTAGTCATGCCATTTGGCCTTACAAATGCACCAGCAAGCTTCCAGGCCTTAATGAATGACAATTTTAAACCTTATTTGAGGAAGTTCATCTTGGTATTCTTTGATGATATATTAATTTATATTGAGACATGGAGACTCACCTCCAATATTTGTCCATTTCATTCAGCATACTCAAGGAGCATTCTCTCTTTGCTAAATTTAGCAAGTGCACCTTTGGACAGTCCCAAATTGAGTACCTTGGGCACATCATTTCTGGTGAAGGTGTTGCAGCTGACCCAGAGGAGATAGCCTGCATGGTGAAATGGCCTGTACCCACCACCTTGAGGGATCTTAGAGGTTTTATAGGCCTTACAGGTTATTACAGGAAGTTTTTCCAGAATTATGGCCTTATTTGCAAGCCATTGACAAACTTACTTAAGAAGAATAATTTTCATTGGAATACAAAAGCCAAATCATCTTTTGAACAACTTAAAGAAGCTGTCACTTCAACCCCAGTTTTGATACTTCCAGATTTCTCAAAACCATGTGAGATGGCAACTGATGCATGTGATTTAGGAGTGGGAGTTGTTCTAATGCAAAAGAAAAGGCATATAGCTTCTTCAGCAAGGGCATGGGTGCAAGATTTTTAGCCATGTCCACATATGAAAAAGAGATGATGGCACTAGTTATGGCAGTCAATAAATGGAGAACATACTTGATGGGCAACAAATTTACCATTTATACTGATCATTAAAGTATAAGATACTTCAACATAGAGTACATTCAATGCTTCAGCAGAAATGAATTGCAAAGCTGTTAGGGTATACATATGAATTAAAGTATAGAAAGGGGACTGATAATGTAGCACCCTGAACTTTCGTTTCATATTTACCTAGTCTGTTATACTTAGAAAATCATTTTCAACATTTAAAGTACTGAATAATCTAAAGTTCTAGTGCATCCAATACTCTGTGGTTGTTGTTTGTACCATAACCAAAAATGCCACATAATGGGCCCAGTTGGAGCTTGAATCATCTTTTGGCCCTCATCCAAGCCCTCTACCCAGTCAACCGAAGCAGCCCACCAGCCCGCCCGGTATTACAATGACCGGTCAACGGTCAAAGTCAACACTCAGTCAAAGTCAAAGTCAATCGTTGGTCAACAGTCAAAGTCAGGTTGCTCGTCGCACCTCCAGCCAAATACTCATCCGCACTGCCAACCAATTCCCAGCCAAGTTATCGCCTCATCGCCATCCAGTTTCTAGCCATCTTGCCCGAGATGTCTTTGCCAACCGTCTCTCTACCCATGCGTACTATTCAGCAAACCGGTGTCCACCAATCTTGCTACCATCATTCATGCGAAATTTTTTCAAAGAAGCATGCAAATAGTTTCATGCAGAATTGAAGATATAGGCATGCAGAGTGAATTCCAGCATGTAATGCAGAATTTAAGATGGAGCCATGCAATATTTATTCCAGCAGTTTCATGCGGAATTGAAGAGGGAGGCATAAATGAGCAGTTAGTGCCATTTAAGTTATATTGAAATTGTGTATACAATGGTATAAATAGTGAGGAGCAGAAATAAAATGGGGGTAGCCAATAGGAAGGAGAGATACACTGTAATACAATTATCAATAAAAAAATCACTCCCCAAGGGGATTCATCCGTGGACGTAAGCAACCATGTCGAACCACGTTAAACCTGTGTCCATTTTATTTATTCTTCAATTCGTCTCCTAAACCCAAAATACACACCAAATCATCTATTCATCGTGTTTCGTGCCCAGAATTTATTTTGGGTACAAACAGTTGCCTTAACCTTATGCATGAGAACTTAAATTGATAGGTCCGCTTTAGTTAAATGCTTGGGGTGCCTAAAGACCTCTACATGCATTTGGACATGTGTCGTACACTTGGGATACATCTAGGATAAAATAATAAATTTATTTGATGAATGAAATAAATGAATAAGAGGGGATTATTCTTGCTTTTTCTTTTCAGCAGAGCTAGTTAATTTGTTTTCTCTCCTACAACCCAAACCATAAAATATCCCTTCTTTTTAGAAATCACGGTTTTAGAAGATGAATCTCATCACTATGGTCTTATCATGGGGATTCATGAGCATGAAGTAGTAAAATAAGCAAAGGAAACTTCTTCTTCTCAACTTCAGTTTCATCATACCGTAAATCCTTGTTCATAATTTATGTTGTTCCTTGATTACGAATAAGGGGTAATTCGTAATCATCTTGTTGTCGTGTTTTAGAGATTTTATCTTAGTTGTTCTTGACTTAAAATTGTTAAGTTCCTCTATTAGGGTTCTTATGATATTTGGGAATTTATCATAATTCATTGTTTAAACTTCAATACCATGTAAATTTACAGTATGGGTTTGTGTAGTTTCACCCAATTCGCGTCGTATTGAAGAGAATTTCTAATTCCTTTTTTATTACTTGAAACCCCTAAAATGTCTGTTTTTACTATTCTGATATTTTTAGATTCAGTGGTTGGATTGTGATGAAATTTTAGCATGTCATGTATCATTATGTGATAGATGTACGATAAAAGTTTTATGAGGATCAGGTAACTATTACTAGTGCAAAGATTGAATAAACGGTGACTGCAATGTGCAGGATTGAAACCCTGGAAGCCAACTATTTGTAGCCTTTCTTATTTTTTTACTTATCGGATTAAGTTAAGATTTTAGCATGTTGTTTACAAAGATATAAGGAAACTTATGTATAAATTTCATGAATATTGGATAATCTTAGTTACCCAAAAGTGTATAAAAATCCTAGCTGAATTCTGTAGAATAACTAACTTAACATTCAGGTTCTACTGTGTGTATCTCTCTAATGAACCGTTGGAATTTAATGATTTTTGGATATGTTTTTCTAATACAAGTTGTTAGTGTACTGTAGAAATTTCATGAAGATTAGGTTAGCTTTGCTACTGTGAACTTTGGATAAACCATGACTGTGTTCAGTGGAGCATAAACATGTGTGGTAGGAAAAATGTATAAATGTTTTGCGACTTGTACCATGATCTAATTCTCAAGATATATGAAAGTTCACTTTTACCTTTGTGTCATTGCTACAAATAAATTATGATATGGGTATTGGTTGTGGCATTTAACCATTATGTATACTTTGATGGTTCTTTTAGATAAAACACTTTTCTAGAAAGAAAAAAAAAGGTTTGTGTTGCTTTACCTATAACTTGGACTCTTACATCAACTAGGATTCCTTCATTTGAGTTTATTAGACCACCGAATGGCTGTAAGATACATTACAAACTTGGTAAGGTTGCATTTCAGTTGGTAACCAAATGGGAGATATTTGAGGTTGAGTTTTGCATTTAAGGTTACATTTGACTATGAGCACACAATGCACAATTGTTGGTGTCATTTGGTGGATTTGTGTGTATATCATGTATTTGCAAAATAGGGTTTTAAGAAATGAATTTTTGTTTATAATAAATGGATTCAGTGCCTTCCAATTTTCAGAGAAAACTATTAGTATGCTAGCATAATTACTCCTCAAATCACAAGCTCCTGATTTTATTTAGCTATGTATCAGCCGAGAATGAAGATAGTACTGTGAATCATTTTGTATGGGATTAATGATACTAGGTGTCGTGTTGATATGAAACTAAATGTGATGCTAAACTATTTACGGATTTTCATAATCATAACGATTTGTGTGCAATTCTGAACGTGCATTACAATTGAAGGACTAAATGCCTAAATGGTTTTACAGGTTAAGGTTTAGTCGATTTCGTAGTCTGCCATCTCATTATTGTGTGTATCAATGTGCTTAAAGGGGACATTAAAGGGTGCCGACTAACATCATTAGCTTCGCTAGATACATGTTTATATGCTCAATTCTAAGTATACTGGCATGTCTTACTATACTATTTGCATGGACTTTTACTTGTGCGTCTCTATTTTTCGGCTATTATCTCGAGTAGATTTGATACTATTAAATGTTTGAAGTATGTTAAATTCATTAGACTTAATTGTATCGTTGTGTTTGATTCGTAGAACTTACAAAATGTAGTCTTAGGTTAGTACAACACCATTGTAGTTGTTGATTTTGAGTGGAAAGTATAGGTACATAGGTTGGCATCTTTTCATTAATTGTTGGTGATATGATATGCTAGGGATAGTTGTTGTTATGCAACTCATAATATCTAACGCTAAAATAGTTACCAAGCTACGGCTAGAGATAGTTCCCAGCATGACTTGCAGTTCATACTATCTAAGCATGAGATGATTGCTACAAAAGAAAGGTAGTTCATATCTGTTGATGGTGGATTTTCGTTTAAGGTTAAATTTGTAAGTAACCAAAAAATCATGCGCTGACATCTTGTAAAAGATAAAGCCGTTTATAAGTGACGGATACTCCTCACTTAATTCACCAAGAATGGAGCATGTAGCAACAATCCCATTTTGTGAATACATGAAATTCCTCCAAGTTGGAGCATGCAAAGCAACAATCCCTTCCCCGTGAATTTCATATCAGCCTTGTATTTCCTGTACCCATTATCGAGGTGGCATGACGATCGAGTGTTACTCTTGCGCAGTAACACGAACCCTCCAAGCACTATAATGAATCCATGTACGAAATACCGTACAGGTTGATTCTCGGTGTGTTATACTAGCCCGAGCCCTCTCGGTGTGTTATACTAGCCCGATTGAGCCCCTCTCGGTGTGTTATACTAGCCCGATTGAGCATGGGACTTGACCATGTCGGTCTCCTGATATGATCCGATCGCGATCATCCAACTCCACAAGCATGATTGGATGACCACAGATCAATTCCATCACCCCCAAGCAGGTATGGAATACACACGGCCTTAGCTTGCCAAATATGATACGATCGCATCATCCAACTCCGCAAGCATGATTGGATGACTACGCATCAATTCCATCACCCCAAGCGGGTATGGAATACACACGGCCTTACCGCCAGATATGATTCGATCGCAAATCATCCAACTCCGCAAGCATGATTGATGACCACAGATCAATTCCATCACCCCCAAGCAGGTATGGAATACACACAGCCGACCCGCATGGTCGACCATTGGCCTTTGCTTGCCAAGAAACCGTCCATACCAAGCATTATGGGCGGAAAACCCTAAATTAGGGGTTTGCGGCATATTACATATGTTTAAAACGGTCTCAACCGTCCGTCTTCGCAGGCATAGATGGAGGGTGTAGATGTAGACTCAAAAGGCCCGGAGCATGTCGACACAATCACCATGTGACCTTTACACGCTTGACCACCTGGTCAAAGCCAACCGTGGTTGGTTACAACAAAACCATCCGCCCAAAAGAGCATGGTCGCGCGGCCAGCCAAAATTAGGGTTCAAGCCATCACGCGCGTCCATCTTCTCCGGCACGAATGGAGGGTCACAGATTAGATTGAGCAAGGGTCGGTCACACCAAGCATGACCACCGGTGGGCCCATCTACCTCCTCACGCTTGATCGGCCAAGGCTCATCATTCGACAACCCAAAACGCACGCCCAAACTTGTGCGGTTACACCTCCCAAATCCTAAACTGATCTCGACCGCTCAACTTCACTAGGATGATTTGAATGGCTTAGATCACGTTTTCATGGGATAATCGTATAGGTGTGAACACCAACCTACCACCTACACGGTAGTGTGATCGACCAAAACCAACCAATGTTGGTCGCTTCGAAACGCGTGCCCAAACTAGGGAAATCACGCCGGTTTCCAACTCCTTTGCGGCAAGGAATTTCGTCAGCAAACCGATCTCGACCACTCTCTTTACTAGGTCAAATTGAGTGGCCCGGTTCGCTTTCATGAGGGAACGGAATACAGGCGCCTACACCATCATGCCGTCAACACGCATGTATGGTCGGTCTTCTCCAAAATCCTTCCCATGCTTGGTTTCGACCAAGCTGAAGAGTGATGCTTGCGCACCTCTTTAAAAACCCTAATTTCATCAACGATTACATGAGATGAGTGTCTCAAACATCATCTCATCCGTCCGGCCTCACCAGCTTGGTTATACAACCCTGGGGGGAGTTATTTGGTTAGTGAGCAGTCATTACACATCACTTTACCACACCGTAATGCAGTACTCTGCATAAAATACACACGATCTTTGCACAAGTATCGACTTTACGAATAACGCAGATTATTCAATTCAAAGATTACATGCTATCTTTCGTGGATCCACGATCCACATTCCGGACATCAATCATGTCACAAACTGGGGGATACTACTGGGGTATTGGTCGGCGGTTTACATGCGGCGTGCAACGCGCCATTACAAGAACGTGTTAGGAAGTCATGGACGGTTGGGGAGATGAACCGGAGAAGTGGGCAAGACCGGTCGTATGCTACCGACACACAACTCCACCACTCCATCATTCCATTACCTCCACTTCCCACGAGAAACGTGAATGAGGCTCAATGACTTGTATAAATAGGTTCTCCGCCCTATTTCAAGGACAAGACAACAGAACAACACAAGTTCAGTCGACAGAAACCAAGTGTTAATACAACATCGTATTCAAACACTCAGAGCCTGCTTGCATCAACCGTAAGCTTGCTCATCTTTCTGTTACAAGTCATAAGCAAGCCAACATCTTTCACAATCTCAACACTTCTTCGCTTCCCCTCCCTAAGATCAACCCCATCTCCTTCACTTTGTGACCAAACAAGTCCGGGAACGGCCATTTCTTGGTTTAGGCCGACTTGCACGCATTGATCTCTCGAATCTACAAGCACTCACCGCTACGTGCATTTTGTTGTAGGTTTAAATTCATTCCTCATCACACCCCAAATTACCAAATTCAAAGTAGAGTAATTTTCACCCATCAACAATTGGCACGATTACGGGGGAGATTAATCTGTTGTAAAATCAATCCCTTTGAAATCCGATTCAATTTCATCAATTTCAAAAAGGGTAGATCTTAGAACCAATTCAATCAGCAATTCATTTCAAGATGGTGGAGCTCAGGTCTGGATCAGCAATCAATTCTGATGGAGCCGTTGTGGATAACAATCCTGGTGTTGAAGTACCTGTCAGTGGAACTACCGTGGTCAACATATCTCGTGGAGGAGTCACTTCTACCACCAAAGGTGTAGTAGCAGCGGATATCCCAAGAGGGAATAACTCCTCCCATCACGAGCCGTAGAGCGGCGAAATCCGGCATCTCTTCGAGCGTAACTCCTCCAGCGGTTACCAGAGCAACAACTTTCACTCCTCCACCAGGACGAGGAGCCGGAGACACAAGAGGAAGGCCGCTGTCTAGTACCATTGCAGACTTGATGGAGAAACAGGAAATTCTTGCTAAAACTCAAGCAGAGATATGGCCGCAACTCGGTAAAGAGGTACTCACTTTCCTTAAAATTTGACTAACGAACGAGCCGCAAGATTCACTCCGCAACCCCTGGAGTCGGCGAGAGATGCATTCAATACACCGAGCAGGTGTTTCCACTGACTCACATGAATGAAGAAACTCGTGTTGCTCCTGAGCGCCAAGGGAGAGAGAGGCCAGCCTTCCAACTTCATCACGCGTGAAGATCTAGAGCGACTTCTCCAAAATCGAGGAAAAGGGGGACCGAACAGACGTACACCAACATCGGCCGCCGTACCCTCAAGATGTGCAACGGATTCCTCTACCAAGAGGTTACACCTCTCCCCAGTTCTCCTCACGACGGTACCGGTAATGCTCATGGAACACATTTCTCGGTCTTGGAAGCCTTGGGGGAACATGAATACAATCATGTTTACGCCTAAAAGAATTCTCAAAATCACTCACGGGAGAGCATACACCTGTACAACAACATTGCGCCTAACAAAGATATCCAATTGGAGCGAGATGGTCGGTGCTTTCTACAGAAAGTATTTCTTCGTGTCTGAACAAATCACGTTTCAGACCTCAGGAAGAATTATCCGGCCGAACAACGAGCATCCCAAACGACTTCGTTAAAAGATTCGTAACTCGCTAACGGATTGTCACGACCCGAATGTCACCGAACGGCAATTGGTGGAATCATGCATCAATGGGATGATACCCATATACCGCGCCCTGTTAGAGAATCTGGGATTTCAAACATTCTCTGAACTCCACGAAGCCGCAAAGCGTTCAGCAACAACGCACCAAAGACTACTAGAAAAGAACCGAGTTGTTCGAAATGAAGATTTGCGTGAAAGTCGAGAAGCAGCGTCTCACAAACAAACAATACAACACCGGCCCTTCTCGTGAGTGTGGTAAGCGGAGGAGAAAAGAGGAAAGCTTCGATGACGGAACAACAAACTAAGCGAACATCCATGACACACACAAGACTCCGTCTCAAAAAAAAAGGAACAGACAAGCTCACGGAGGTATACACTGCACAACAACATTGCGCCTAACAGCAAAATATCCAACTGACATGTCTGTTTCAAAGTACTTTGTCCGAACAACTCAGCTTAAAATCTAAGAAGAATTTCACAGAGACACGATCCACATCACAGTGCATCTAACTAATGATGTCACGATCCGAATGTCATCAACGAAATTATAACTATGTAATGTTTGGATGATACCCATATACCGCGCTCTGTTGAGAATCTGGCTAAACACTTAAGTCGGCAGTTTCTTGCTCAATCACCAAAGACTACTAGAAAGAATCCGGCAGTTGTTCAGATCACGGAAAGTCGAGGGAAGGTGCCTCATCTAACAAACAATACAACATCAAATTCTTCAGTAGATAAGGTGCTGAGAAGAGGAAAGCTTTCTAACAAACCAAGCGAGCATCCTCAAAGACATTGTAATATCTCTCGTTCTAAAAACAGAACAAATGGTGATTAAACTCTGTGAAAATTAATTTAAAAGATATAAGTTTCCTTTCTGAATGAAGTGATAGAACTCTTGAAGCAGAGACCAAGATTATGAAATGCTTCAGACACATCAATCAGAAGAATGCGATCCCATATTGTTGTACTATAAATGTTCACCAATGTCCCAACCAAAGATTACATATGTTAGGAACAAATATCGGGAAAAAGGGATGTGGAACTTCATTAAACGAGGGGTGTTCATAGAGCACTTTTTACCCACTGAATTTATGATTTGGATTCCCTGCTCATAAGGTATTAAATCACATGGAGACATATGTGAAATCTTGTAAAATTTCTCCAGGACACATCATGCCTCAACCACATTAAGCCATGAGGTTGTGATTCAGAAACTTAAACCTACACTCAGAAGTTTTATAATAAATCAATCTTAACCACTGATAACTGAATTGATATTATGACTGAGATACGGCTCCACATCATTCACCTGTCGCAACTCACATGATTGCTGGTGAAGCTACTGTCACTCCGATCAGAAGCAAAGTATCTGAAAGGAGAGCCTTAGATATGATACTGATATACATTCCAGGTTAAATTGGTACTTCACAATTTGCAGTTCTACATAGTCAAAGGACATTCACCATAATACATCCTGCATTTGACGACATGACAACAGCAACACACTAGAGTCTCTGCCCTTCACTGCATTAACATCAAAGATCACTGACTCTCCTCGATGACTCACTTCATACACCATTCACATGTGGACACAACTTCAGAGAGTTCACAAGATATTGAAAAACACTGTTGTAAGTCTCGTCACTGGAATCCTTCCTCACACTTGGCCTTCACTTAGCATAAGTCCTGGACTCACCCCAACCAACTTGAATTAACCCTGACTTTGGAGGATGTGAATTGTAGCTGCTCCTTTCTAAATGCTTTTTTTTTAATTTGGTGTGGGGAGCGCCGTCTCATCACCAGACAAGATGTCTCAGGCATTCGCATCGTCCAAACTGTTGCTGGAAATCGAGACCAAGTATGGCACAATGCCTGGGTGCTGGGAGTATGATCGCAAGATGATCACCCACCCGACTCACCCACCGATATAGTAATGTTATAATCACACATGCATCCAGAAGTACACCAGCTCAATAATGTCGATAACCAAGAGGGCATAATAATTCACTGATTGTGCTTCAAACTCCATCAACTTAAGATGTCAGGTTATCACCTTCCAAATGTCTCAACGTGAACAATAAATATTTTTTTCCAAAGTATTTCTTACAATTCCAGATTGACATCAATTTTCCGTGAATGATCAACACTCACTTAGTAAATAGGTTTCAATTTTCAAATTCTCTAACTAAGCATTATTTCTCATTTGAGCCTCTTTACCCTAAAAAACACAAGTTCCAGGCCACCAAACCAACCAATCGAGCAAGAAAAGGGAACCCTAAGCAAAATATCTCGCTGTGAAGAAGGAAATAAATAACGTGTGCAAAAGAAACATTTAGATGACCTCAAACAAAGCCAAGAAGACCTTACACTCAAGTACAATCATATATTCATGTTCTTTTATCATTGGCTGAATCATAATACATACACCCTGAACTTAGAAGGATTTGTTTATGGGGCCTTTGAAGAAAAGATTATAAAAGAAAACTATCAAAACAATCAATGGAAGAAATTTCATGAACCCGTCATCGTAGTACAAGGAAGATGTTTCGAGCACGTAATACAATTTGGAAAAGAAGAAAAACAAAAGAGATTTAAGCCATTATATAACAGGTCCGCCTACATCACCTGCTACCCATCACCCGCGATGCTCCCTCTCCGGATCTCCCGCTCGTATCGACGCCTGGCAAAGAAGCAAAGACACTCCATCCCACACACTGGGCCGGGAGCATTAAAAAGCGATCAACATTAGAGTTTAATGAATTATTGCTTTCTGTGTTTTCAGTTCTCTTCAGGTTGAGCTGAATTTATCACGCCACCTGAATCCTGGCAATCACACTTGCCTCTTTATTCGAGGTCGCCCAGCCAACTTCTGCCTTCTCAACCAATAATCTTCCGCTCTTTGCACGAGGTTCAGCTTGCACGCCCGCTCCAGCGCCAAACTGGGAATACATGGCACAGCCACGCCCTCCTACTACGAAGGTGGGAGATAGATCCCAGATAGCACGGTTCACTCAAGGTTGAGGTTGATTCAATCCATTATTACCTTTCTTTCACTGATGAAAGCTAAGCTTACTACTTGGCAAACTTTTTCCTGGGAATAAATTTATGTCCACCAAAGTCATATGATAAATCGCAAAGGAGATGGAGTACAAAAATACACAAAAAAAAAAAAAAAAGAGAACTGAACCACCACCAAGAACTGTAATCAGAGCAAAGATCTCAGATGAAAGAAAGAAATGATCATGAGACTAATTTAAGAACTGTTGAAGTTTAATAATCCCGTAAGGGAAAAGGAATCTTACCTACCACCAAGAAGGTCATGACTAGATAACAATCGATGAGGTGCTCAATGGACACTGAGAGAGCCGGTAAGGGAAGAAGAATGCACTGAAGAAGCACAAATAATATATAAACAGAGAACTTGACAGAGACTAACAGACTAAGTCCTGCTTTCCTTCGCATCCTTAATCGTAACTGTCTGCTTTCATAACGCCCATCATCCATAAATACTATGATTTCCTGCATTTCTCATTAATAATAGACATATGAAGGTTTAATATCTTCAGCCACCACATAATAGTGTAACCATTATTGCTATAGGGACTAATGCTTAATGTGACTTATGTTAAACTGTAAAACCTAAAAATCATGCTTGTAAAGATAAAGCCATTTATATGCTGATACTCCTCACTGATAATCAAACAAGAATTACAACAATCCCATTCTCATAATATACCAAACCCTCCGTGCCTAAGAGCGCATGTGCAAATAACCTTCCCAGAACTTCACATCACCTCATTTCAGATCACACAAAGGAAGACGACCAGAAAAGTACTTCCCTATGCACAACACGAACCTCCTGCTACACTATAATGAACCATGTACTAAATACCAAACACCTCTTAATAGCACAGCCCATTCTCCCTGCAGTACTAGCCCGATTGAGCCCTCTCAGGTAAGCGTTATATTCCCATTGGAGCCCTCTCTATACTAGTCGGAGTCATCCTGACTGACTGACAGTCTTGATATGATTCGACCGCAGGAAATATCCAACCTCTAAGTACGATTGGATGACCCGGGACAATTCCATCACCCTAAGGTGTATGGGACACCACTTATTAACCCCCAGATATGGGACAGGCTTCTACCATGGTTTTTCAAAAGACGTTCATACCAAGCATTTTTGACTAAAACCAAATAATAGAATGCTATCACATGGTCAAACAATCCCAACCATCCATCTTCGCATGCATGAGGTGTGATGCATCTCAAAAGGCCCTATATGCTTCCAACACGATCACCTGGCCTACTTCATACTATTTCAACTTAATTACAACTGAACACACTGAATTGCAACATCAACAAGGATAGGAAAGCTTTAAAACTAGGCTGAAATCATCACGTAAGGCCCATCTTCTCCCAAGACTAATGAGGTCACAGACAGACAACATGGCCGTCAGCCCAAAGATGACCACCTGAGCCCATCTACTATGTTCGTCCAAGGCATATCACGCCGATTAATCAAACTGTATGCACCAAACCAGTGGTGGTGATTCAAACCACCAACCGATCTCACCGTCAACTTCACCAGATGATTTGAATGGCTTAGATCACGTTTGCGGGATAGTCGTATAGGTATGATCACCACCATTTTCATCTTCCCACTCCATCGACTGCTGACGACTCAAGATGTAAGTCGTCTTTAAACGCGTGTCTCGAACTAGTATATCACGCTGTTTCTGCAACTCCTTGCGGAATTGATTTATTATAACAACCACTCTCTTGTCAACAACGGGCCCAGATCGCACCTTCATGGGACGGTAAGACATGAATATGGTGGAGCACCAACATGCCATCTCCATAAGCATACACGTCCTGTTTGTCCCTCCAAAATTCTTCCACATTTATTTTAAATGGTTTGCAGGCCATGTCTGATCTTCACTCATTATTCTATTAATCTGGCCGCAGATGAGTGTCTCAAAGATCCTATCTCATCCGTCCAACTTCACCACTAAGTTATAGCAACTGGGTCAGGATAACATAGTGAGTGGCCAGCACATCTGTATCACTTAACATTAACCAGTAATAACGCAACACTGTGATAAATACACATGATACTTCACAGTATCATTTTCTAATAATGAAGATCAGATCCAGCATTATGATGCTGGTCTTGCACCACCATCTGACAGATTTAGAGAATTGCACCAAGTCACAAATCAAACAGTATTGGTCCTGGGCGGGCTTGCCAGCTGCAAACGCGCCACTAAGAACGTGTCAAAAAGTCATGGGACTAGGAGATGAACAGCAAAGTGGCAAGACCAACAATGACAACTCCACTTACTCCATCACTCCACTTCCTCCACTTCCCACCGAGAGACGGAATGAGCTTGACATAGATCATAACAGTTCTCCACTTATTTCAAACATCAACAATAAGTCACGGTATAGCATAAAGATCATTCCAACACCAGAGTCTTCACCAAACGTCGCTTCATCTTTTCCCCAAAGCCTAAGTAAGTCAACTTTTTCACAATCTCAACACCTCTTTCGCTCTTCCCTGATCAACCCCACTTTCGACCAAATGTTCAGAAACCTGTTTCTCGTTTAGGTCGACTTGCACAGATTGATCTCGAATTCATACACCACCCCATAATATTAATAGCTAATAATCGCATCTTCATCCACACCCCTCTAAACACCAAATTCTACTGATAAGTCTTTCTTCACCCTATAACAAGAGTTACATTTGTAAGTCTTCCAATCATCTCAATGTGAAAGTGATTCTTCTATAGCTTCTTCTTCGCTTTGATGGCTTGCCTAACCGCTTCCTTCCTCCTTCTCCATTGCTCATATCTTCATCTTCCAATTCTCTAAGATTCGTTCATATTCTTAATTCTAATCACTAATTTTTTTATCTAACTTCTTCATGTCATGTCTAATACATTAATGATACTTTTTTCTCTTCATGTGTTTTCTCCTCATCTTTCATAATTAAATAGTTCTATTATCATCACTTTCTTCTTCTTCCTTATTAACATCACTTCTCCCCGTAATTTCTCATATTCTTCATTGATATTTTCATTATCGTTTTCTCACACCTTCTTTCTTCTGCTGTTTACTATTTCCATTATTCAGCTTCCTTCAAACTAGACGCTTCTATTTACTAATTTTTCCTTCAAGCCAAACAAGCTTGTTCATAATATAGTGTCAATGTCATTTTCTGATCTCCTTTTGTTTCTTCTGTAATTTCTCCCATGCAATATTCTTCTTCCTTTCATCTATCTTTCTACACTTCGGCTTGGATGATCACCAGATGTTTACCTCACTTCACTATTTCGGCCATTTGTACGTCTCGTGTCGTAATATAACCATCTCCTTCATTTCTCTCACATCCTTCACCATGATTTGTCTCTCTTTTTAAATTCTTTTCCATTGATACACTTCTGTGGTTGTCCCTCCACGCCTTCACTCCGATCTTGATCTTGATCTCATTACTTCTTACCTTCTATTTTGTACTCGCATTTTCCATTCTCTACCCCTTTGATTTTAACGGTAATGCCTCAACCTCTTTCATTGTTTGTCTCAATGTTTCTACGTCGTTCTATTTCCACGAATACTTTCCCATCTCTTCTACTTCCTCTTATCATCTCTTGTCCATTGACATCGCTACGTTCTTCCTCCTCTCCATGGACCTTGATCTCCATGTGTGTGCCAATTTCATCATTGATAATCTAGTTGCTTGGTAATAATAATCGCTATTTAACTGATTTTTTCATATCACTGTTATGTTCACTCTTGATTGATTCTTCATTTCCTTTCACCAGTGAAGTCTCGCTTCTTCGATTTATCATTGGTCCTTCTGGCATTTCTCCTTTGTTTCGTGGCTTTTCTTTTGTAAAATTTTAAAACAATAAATTTCATTTCAATTTCCAAGTTTTAGCAAGAAGTTGCAGAAATCCTACAATTACACCCCTAGATTCAATGTAATTAACTCTCTGAAAGATGATAAACTTGAACTTGATTGATTATTTC
>JAJJWW010004921.1:0-145179 GCA_023531295.1 Papaver armeniacum
CAACTTAACTTTATAAGGTGCTTTAGATTTCCACAGTTTTCGCCAATTGACATTCATATTGACTGCAGATCTTTGTTGAGTTCCAGTAGACATATTTGATAAAGCCTTATACGTAGATTTTACATAGAAGACATCCGACCTATTTGGTTCCCAGATAAGTTTATCTTTACCAAATTGAACTAGGTGCATTCTCATAATTAAATGTGCTATGTCAGCTGGAAAAAGATCATAGACTAGTTGAGTGTTCCACCTTCTTGGATGCTTCAATATTAAATCAGATAAAAAATTAATTCTAGCTGGTTCTCTAAAAGTGTCATTTGGTATTGGTGGAGAGTCCAAGCCCATAACCCATTTATCATACCAAACTAAAATGTTTTTTCCATCTCTGACACTCCATCTATGGAATTTCCTCACATAATGAAGCCCCACTTCCAACCCCTTCCACATCCACGAAGAATTATTATGTGATTCTAGTAAATGAAAAAAATTAACATATGGAGAGTATTTATCCTTCATTACTTGAGCCCATGGTTTATCTTCCTCAGTACATAAACGCCAAGCTAACTTGATAATCAAAGCTAAATTGAATCTTTCAAGATTTCTAAATGCTAATCCTCCATCATCTATAGGTGGACAAAGAAGATTCCATGCAATCATGTTTAAACCTTTGTTAGACCTATGGCCCCACCAAAATTTCCTTTGAGATGAGTCTAATTTATTAATTATGTTCTTAGGTAGCCTAAAGTTACTCATATAATGAGTAGGAATGGAATTGAGAACTGATTTGACTAGAGTTGATCTAGCAGCATGATTGAGAGTTTTTGAACACCATCCTTGAAATTTATTCTCATAAGAGTCTTGAATAGACCTAAACGAGGTTGTTTTCGATCTACCCAAAAGAATAGGCAAACCCGAATATTTATCTGAGGAACTAAGTTGTTTGACTCCAAGTTTATTTCTAATGCTTATCTTAGTTTCCTCTGATAAATCTCCAGTAACAAAAGCCGATGACTTCCCAAAATTTATCAGCTGACCTGCGATTTGACAAAATTTTTGCAAACAAGACTGAACTTGAGAGATGCTCGAATGATCTGCTTGAAAAAACAGTATGCAATCATCTGCAAATAGAAGATGATTAACACACAATTTTTTTTAGCAACCTGTATTCCACTCAAAAGCTTACTTGCTTCAGCATGCATCAAGGATCTAGCAAGATATTCCATAGAGATAATGAAGAGATACGGGGATAGTAGATCCCATTGTCTAAGTCCTCTAGTAGGAGTGTAAGGCTGACAAATAGTACCATTTAGACGAATCAAAATTGTGGTTGTGGAAATACACTGAAAAATAATAGTACGTCAGTCTTCACAAAATCCTAATGAAGAAAGCATCTTGCCTATAAATGACCACTCAACTATGTCGAAAGCCTTCGACATATATAATTTTAGGGCAACTAGACCTTACTTCTTATTAGACTTCTTCATGGTATGAATTAATTCATGAGCCATAACTATGTTGTCATTAATATATTAGTGGCTTCATTCTTATAACTAAAAGCTTCAAAATTATTTTGTAAATTATATTACAAAGACCAATTGGCCTACAATCATATGGAGTCACTGGATGGAGAGTTTTCGGAATTAAGCATGTAACAATATGGTTTATACTTTGCGGCATTTGCTTATTAATGAAGAATTGCTGCACCAAATGAACAACATCTTTACCATAGAAAGAAGCCAGCTGGGAACCCATCCGGACCCGGTGAATTTTAGCTAGGCATACCTTTTATAACATTAAAAATTTCCTCCTCAGAAGGAATTGAGACTAAATATTCATTTTCCTCTTGTGATATGATTGGGGAGATTATATCAAACGAGTCATCTTTAAACTGAGGATTAGAAGATTGAGCAATAGTAGAAAAATGCTTAGTAAGAAGAGACTCCAATTCTTTATGAGAATGATGCCACTGACCCTGATCATCTCTTAGAGCTGATATATGATTCCTAGACCTTCTTTGATTGGCTAAAGAATAGAAATAAGCTGTATTATTATCCGAATCTCTGAGCCATCGATCCCCCGACTTTTGATGCCGAAAATCTGCCTCAAATTTCCTCCAATAATTCAACCCTTGAATAGTTAGATGAATTTTTTGAGAGACATCATCACTATAAGGTTGGTCTTGAAGAAAATACAACTGATTTTTTAGGTAATTTACATGAAAACCTATTTTTCCTAAATACTCTCTGTTCCATTTAGAAATTTTGCGCCTAGCATTACAAAGTTTTTGAGATATGTTCTGAACATTTGAAGAAGAATCCCAAGAATTTGCAATGACTTCAGAGGAATTTGGATCTTTAAGCCAGCATCTATAAAACTTCCAAATATTCCTTGGCTTGATAGTTTCTGTCTCTGTAGTGAGAAGAATGGGCCTATGATCTGACCCCAAAAAAGGAAGGTATAGAAGTTTAGAATTTGGGATTTCTATAATCCAATTGAAGTTATGAAGGGCCATATCTATTCTAGCTCTTTTATATCCTTTATCATTAATCCTGTTAGACCAAGTATGATGAGAACCAACAAACCCCAAATCCATTAGACCAGCATCATTCAAAATATTACCAACCCAATTATCTAAGGAACCAAAACTACTTGAAGTGTCCCCTTTTGAGATATGAATATTAAGATCACCTATAATGACCCATGGTTGATAAACATTTTCACTAATCTCCTTAATAAATTCCCATTGTTGTTGTTTCAAATTAGAATATGTAGAATTATAAACACACGATAGAAGTCGTTCTTATTTAGAAGGATTACTAGTAATTAGCAGGTGTATCATGTTATCCTTACTACAAACAATATCACACGAGAATCCATCCTTCCACAATAAAGCAACCCCACCAGACAAACCAATTGAACTTATGAAATGTGAATTAGGATAATTAAATTTTTGAGTTAGAATTTTTGCTTTTTGTAACCAGTTTTAGTCTCAACCAGAAATATAATGTCAGGGTTATGGGTTATAATAATATCACCTATATGATCTCTTGTATATCTACCCGCCAGGCCTTGCACATTCCATGATAAAACTTTCATACTTACAAGACAAACAATAAGTAAAGAAAAATCACTAATTTGACCTATAAAACTAGAACAATGACTAACAGGCAACAAATTGAAAATAGAAGAGAACAAATACCGTGAGATTGAGTTTAAATAAGAAATTACCTGGCCATCAGTGCTTGAAGATGTTGCCTTAAGCCTTTTGGAGAGATTTTGCTCTGAAACAGTCCCATGAAATGATGTAAATGAATTAGGAGATGGAGAATTCACATCCAAACTAACATGCTCATTTACTGAGAAATCTACGTTGACATCAGTAGAATTATGGCTTGACATATTTTAATCAAATTGAGCTACAAGAGCTTGAAGAGATTTTGAAAAATCTCTAGATGAATGAGGACTATCTGGATCAATATTAGCAACATTGAAATCATCAAAAGAAACATCCAGATCACCCAAAGCAATATAATATTTTAAAAGGTCCATATGTGATCCAAAGATAAGTTGGACACCTCGACACCTCGACAAAACGCATTGACGTAGACGAGGGGATCCATGCCGGAACCCCGCCGGAGAGAAGCCGGCCGTCCAATTTTATCACACGAGAGGATTTGGAACAACTTCTTCGGAATCGAGTCAAAAGCGATGAAATAGACATACATCAGCATCAACCTCCTTACCCACCTGAGATACAAAGAATTCCTCTTCCAAGAGGGTACTCTTCTCCTCAATTCACTCTGTACGACGTCACTGGAAATGCACGAGAGCATATTTCTCAATTCCTAGAGTCCCTGGGCGAACAAGAATACAATCACGTTCTCCGTCTGAGGGAGTTTTCGAAATCGCTTACTGGAAGATCATACACGTGGTACAACAGCATCGCGCCAAATAGCATCCCTAACTGGGGTGACATGGTTACCGCGTTTTACAAGAAATTCTTCTTCGTGTCCGAACAAGTTACCTTCTCGGACCTATGGAGGATGTACCAATGAGATAACGAAAATCCAAATGAGTTCGTCAAGAGATTTAGGGTTCGAGCACTAGACTGTCATGACCCAAATGTGACCGAGCAACAATTGGTGAATTCCTGCATCAGCCAGTATGGCTCCCATTTACCGCGCCTTGCTAGAAAACCTACGTTCCCGGATATTCTCTGAACTCCACGAAGCTGCCAAGCGATCGACCACGCAAGACACCAGCATTATTAGAAAGGGACAGACCAACCAGAACCGAAGACATGTGCGAAACTCGCGGAAGTAGACGTCTCATCAACAAGCAGTACAACGCCGGCCCCTCCTCTGTGAGTGTGGTAGACGAGGGAGGAAAAAGGAAGGCCCCCGTTACGGACCAGCATCCTAAATGCGAGGCGCCAGCACGACGAGCAGCTCTGCCACGAAGAGCCGCCGCTAAAGCTCCCATGCGTCGTCACGAAGCTGAAGGAAGTGTCTTGGATTTTCCATTTCCCATGGAGGAGGTAATCGAACTCCTAGAGGCGTGGGTTCAAGATGATGTTATCAGACTACCATCTCCGGGCACCCACCAACCGAAGGCGAGATGGCAAATCCCAAATATTGCCACTACCCATAGATTTGTTCATCACCCAACCGGTGATTGCAATAAACTAAAACTTATCTTTAAGGAAAAAAAGTAGAGGCATGAGAACTTGGTGGGAACGAGGGAGTACATAGATATCCACTTCCGGTGAGGAATTGCGGGAGTCTCCTGGGACTCCGTGCGCGAGGCCATGCAATCCATGATGCAACATGTATGCGAAATCCTCTACTTTTCTAAGGCGCGCCGGGGATATTTTCATGGCTCTCAATCGTATCGTGTCGGGCGGGCGACTTTTCCCTACTACGGAAACCGCGCAAAACCCAAGCGCTCTCGAAGCTGTCTTGAAAAGCACAACCTGGGACTGCACGACCACGACCGACTTAAGAGGCATTGAATTCAAAGAACACACTAATCGACGCGACCTCGACTTCAACACCGTTACTTTCAAGACTCGAAAGTTGCGGAAGTTTTGAAGCAAGAAGCTATCCATCTCCCGTCCGTGATCAAGAACTCGGAGGGGAAGCCTTGAACGCGCACGAATACGTTAACCTCGAGATCAAGATAGGAGGCACCATGGCGCATGGCAAGTTTCACATTGTCAAAGAACTAGGCTACGACATTATCTTGGGGCGCTCGTGGGTATCCGAAAACAAAGCAAAACTAGGAGCGTCTTCTCTGCCGATGTCGACACCCGATAGAATCTTCAACAACCGGTACAACGCATGGACAAAAAAATCTTATTGGATGATTTAGGAAAATTTAGGAATAAAAGGAATAATGGCGGGATAATTTAGTAAATTTATATAACCCACTAAATTTTGGAGATTCACCGTTGGATCGAAAACTTAGCTTATTACACACAAATGAAATGTACTATTTTGGGTTTATGTAACCGTACCCAAACATGAACATTTGTTGGTTCAACAATAGTTAACCAAATGGTTAGACATATGAGCACTTTCAAATTAACCATATTCTTCTTCACCATAACTAGTTAAATGACTCAAATGAACTAGTTAGAGAGTTTTTCAATTGCAAGGAAATCTTATGTAACTACACAAGACATAATCGAAGCAAAAACGATTTGATTCACTCGAATCGTTTCATGAACTATGTAGCCACGGTTTGCATTTCGCATTCCTTAGTTTTTATAAATGAGTTCACAAACAATCGTTTTTAGATATAACTAAATCAAGTTCGCAAACTTAGTTCGCGGATATTAAGTTCCCAGAAGGAGTTCTCAAACTCCAGCAGAATTTCTCGGGTCGAGAACTTCCGCCATTTCGCGGACTTAGCTCATGGCTCTGATTCCGGTTCCCTCGATCAACAAAGTTTGCAAACTTCTGTTCAAGGAGAAAATGACTTATACATATATTTGTTGCCACACAATGCTTATATCCATCATTGGTTATTTATTCTAAACTCTAATTTATCATTGAAATATTCTTAGAGGACATTCCGTCAAAGTAAGCAATTTCAAAGTGATTGAAACGTGTCATGACTTTGGTCACTAGGTAAAGATGAACTTGGCCAAACCAAAAGCTTACCTACGCATATTTCGAGAAATAGATAGGCGAGATAAACTCGGCTCGAAATATCAAATGTATAATCAAAATCTACATAGAAAAACGACTTTTGTCTCAAAATAAGAGATAGAGTAGATAGACTTTTGAGTGACAGATAAGTTCAAGTCTCCACATACCTCTTAGTCGATGAAGATCCACCAGTTCCTTGAGTAGTCCTTCATCTTGTATGATGATCGTCATGGAGTTCTTGAGCTCAAATACACTTTTTATCCTAGTCTGAGACTTAGCTATAGTAGACTAGAAATCAAGACTTATAGTTTTGATCACTAACATTGACAAACATGCTTGAGATAGCAACGCATGCGAGTTCGACCGAGCAATGGTCGGACATTACCTTTAAGAATTTTAGCCCATAGGTCATTTGGTTTACTTACAAGTCTCAAAGCAATTCTGCTAATCATAGCTTGGTTAACTTTGTTACCTTTAAGAAGTAACGACTACAACGAAGACATCATCCTTCCACTTGAGGTTTGGAATATTGACTTAAACTTGTTTCCATTCCTAACGTTTCAAGTTGCCTTTGATTGAAAACATAACATGCGAAGTTATATACATACGAAACTCTAGTATTAGACTTTGTCATATTATTATGATCAAAGTGTCAAGGAATATTGAATTATGAAGTAAAACACTTATCTTTTGAACTTCGTAAGTACGATGTCAACATAACGTATGTAACTTGTTACTTGATTGAGTGTATGGGATTTATGTGTGAATTCATCCTAGGAAACAATATTTTATAACATTTTTTTTTAAAAGGAAGTACATATACAGACTTGTTTCGTAACCGAAAGGAAATCAACATGTATAGTGGTCCTGTTTCTCATGAATATCTTTTATGACCGAATCATACCTATGGTTGGATATGTGGTATATCCGATTCTTAAACTTATGTTGGGAGTCTAGGTAGAAGTGATCCTTACCTATATTTGGAAGCTGGTATAACCAATTCTTAATCTTATGTTGAGAGTCCAGGTATAATCATTCCTTGCCTATATTAGGAAGTTGGTATGGAAAAATCTTAACTTATGTTTGGAACCATGGTGGAACCAATCCCTACCCATTTCAGGAACATGGTATAACTAATTTCTTAACTTATGTTAGGAGACATGGTGGAAACGATCCCTACCTATGTTGGTAGTACAAAAATTTAACCTATGTCAGGTGTCATGGTAGAACCGGTTCCAAAGGAAAAACAAATCTCAAGTTCACATATATCTTCACGGTTGTGTGTGCGTTTGAAATTAGGTTTTGCTAAGATAGGAAAGTTATGGATGTTGTCATAATTTGAACATGTGCGTAATTCTTATCCATAATTCTTTAAAGGTATTCCTTGATGCTTAAGGTGATCCCAAACCGAAATATTGAGAATCATTTAATTAAGATTTCCAATTCTTTATGTTTTGATTTCCAACAATTACAACATAACTCTAGAAAAAGGAATATTGGTAATGTGCTAAACTAATATTGGAAGTTTTTTTATGAGAGATTTCAAAAATATTGTTTGACATTAATTGGAAATAGGAAAACCGAATTAGGTACTTATTCCATATATCTTGAGAATTATTTTCGGTTTTGGAATTTCCTTGTTGTACAAACAACCTTAGTCTACGAATAATTGAGTTTGTATTTCTTGCAAACTATCCTAAGAGCCAGACAAACTTCATTCGTGTTGTTTTTGGTGGTGTCGTCTATCCGTAGAGGAAATTACCCTAATTAGGCGATATCTCTTACGGACGCTTGTTTAAAGACTTTTGTGGGATCAAGAAGCTCTACGAGTACCATTTGTGGGAAACCAGATAATTGCATTGTTATTTTAGTTTTCGATTATTGATTTGATTGACTAACGGTTGTTGAAACTTTGATTGCACCTAGTTTGATTATTTTTGAGAGCTTTTTGAGAGCTTTCTCTTCTGACATAAAAGTCACTCAAACTAGATCAAAGTATCGATAGGATATTTAGAATTGTTGTTATCTAAAGACATCTTGTGATAATCCATTGTTAACAGACTCCGTTCTGTGCGTGATTGACCACAAGAGGATTCAAGTTTTTGTGTGCAGGTACGTTAAATATAATCGAATATTTGAAGACGAAAAAGTTTTATCTGATTAGTTTTCGTATGTTGTGAATTTTGTGCACACATCTTGATCGGATGGGATCCGAATTAGATCAGGTTTATCTCTTGAGAGGTTTGATTATAAAGTCGTTTAGATCGGCAACTATCATTTGGTGGTACTCTTCAATATTCAAATCTGAAAGTTGTGAATCTGAATCTAAGTTATTGATTTGGATTGATCTTACCCGACGAAGGAGTTTATTAGATTAAAATAAGAGATTTTGTTAACAACTCAAGATATCTTTATACAAAAGATTATTGGAGTGGTTGCCAAACAGATTTGTTCCTTTACGGTTTGGAATACGATCAAAACGAGTTAATTACGTACATAAGACTTTATTGGGTAAAGCAATTCAAGATAATTATAAATGTCTTGTGATTCACGTGCGTGACCAAAAGGTTGAAGACACAGGGATATTGAGGGAACTAATTAACTAGGGGTAGTTTACTTGGTCTCAACTAAAGTTGGATTTTTTTCTTTGTATAGCTGCTTAATCCTGAGAGTATTCAAAACTGGACTAGGTCCCTGGGTTTTCTGCATTTGTAGTTTCCTCGTTAACAAAATCTTGTTTGTGTTTTTTACTTTACTTCTGCATTATAATTGTTTAGTTATAATAAGGGGCTTTTAATAAAATTCCCATGTGGGGAAATGCATTTAAAAAAATGCCCACGTTTTTTTCATAATTAATTTAATGCCCATGTGTTGACCTTTTCCGTCCCGTTTTATTGAAAAAACGGCTAACGGCCGTTAGAGGACAGGTGGCACTAGTGGGGAAACCCAATCAAACCCTAAATTCCTTCTTTTGTAAATTCCATTAGCAGCCATCATCATTCTTTCTCTCTAACAACGATTCCAACATAGACCCATGTTTTAATTCTTGACAAACTCTTCAAACCCTTGTTCTTCATCTCTGAACCTATCTAATTTCAAGAACCCACTCATACTCAAGTTCCATCTCGCCCTGAATTTCTCCATCGTCTTCTCTCAAGAACATCACAAACCCATTTCTCTATTGTTTCTTCTCATCCATCACCGAGATCAACAAATAATAATTTCCCTTGTTCTAATTTCTCATCGCCATGAAAATCAGCAGCAGCAGCAAAGAGAAAAGGGGAGAACGGAAAGAAATGAAATAATTGGGGAGAAACTGGAACCCTAGGATTCGATAAACTTAAAACAAAATCTCTAAATCCTAGAAATCAAAGTCTTTGAACCCCAAAAATCAGAACTCAAACCCTAGATATCAAAATCTGTAAACCCTAAAAAATATGTCAAAGATTATACCTGATGATAGAGTTCTACACGATGATAGATTCAGAGATTGGGAAGAGAATAAAGAGCTCATCTGAGCAGATCGAGATGGATATGGAGATGGAGAGGAGAGGGGAGACTGAGTCGAGAGAGAGTCTGTGCCTGTGGTGAAATGGATTAAGGGAATGATAAGGCAAGATTGAGATTAAGGGTGAAAAAAAAAAGAACTCTTGACCAAAGTTTGACTGGGGCGTGTTTATCAGCTCTAGTGTTCCGACCGCACACGCGCTTCACACGCTTGAACAAAGCGCAGTTGCAATTCGCAACCTTCCTTGCGAGGTTACAAAATTCGCAACAGATACTAGCCGTTGCGAAAAATTAGCAACGGGGATTAGCAACGAAAATTTCGCAACGGACCTTGTGCCGTTGCAAATCTGGGTTGCAAATCCCTTAAAATGGTGTAGTGACTGAATCGGTTATCTCAAAAGACATTTACGCCCATGAATCGGTCATATTCTACACGTGCAACCATAACTGAACCGGAATTCAGTTCCGAGCCAACATAGACCTAGTTGAAAAATGTTCTATCTTCTTTCCCAATTCCACGAACAACAATCGACAATAATAAAATTACCAACATTAAATTCTCAATTACACTGACGTTAAGCAAAACCATTAGAAAACTAAATTATCAAAGCATACCTTTGAGTTTTCAATGATTAAGAACTGCCACCGACAGTTAATAAGAAACAAATGATTGATTTGGGTTTAAGCCAAGCTCGTGGAGTATTAAAAATAGCTCAATTGAAAAGCTTTGTATACCTCAATCCAATGTTACCCAGAACTCATAATCAAAATGAAATGCATAAAAAATTGATTCAAAATGAACCAGGACAGACAATCCCCAAAATAAATTCCTAAATTTTAAGGTCAAACGCAACCTAAATACGTTCAAATAAAAATAACCCAATCTTACAATAAAACTAGAATTCTATTTATCCTCAACGGAATTACTGATTCTATCACTAAAAAAAAATTGATTTCTTCATTTACCTTGTGAAACGAATACCATAAGCTAAAATTTTCGCAAACTGCCAAATAATCTCTAGCCCCTGATTCACCCAATTACTCGACAACACCCATGTCTTCAACAACTCAATTTCTTCCCTGTTTGTGGTCTAAAACACCGGCGAATTGAATCGATTCTTCCTTCTTCTCGACTTCAGATAGGGCTCTTGACCCATAAAAAGATTCAACCATGGGAAAAAAAAACTAATCACTTGAACAAAACCCTTCTTTATGGTGATGCCGTCGGTAAAGTTTGATTAGCAAGAAGTAGAGCAAGAAAGAGAGAGAAGGGTGAGAACTAGAGCCACCGAGTTTGTTGAACAGTTTCATCCTACTGAAGTGGTGGTGGAGAAGACAAAGTTAAATGGGATGATAAGGTTACCTAAGAATCGAACGGTCACGTATTCATAAAACCATCTTGAGTCGTTCATTTGTTATGGATATATTCGTAATTACGCCCGCCAAATTCTCATCTCGTCAGATGAGATATTGGCTAACTCCACGAGATTTTACTATTTTTGTGGGCCCAAACAGAATTGCTAACGGTATGGGTATTAAATAAACAATGAAAAAAACGTGGGCATTTTCTTAAAAGCATTTCTCCATATGGGCATCTTTTTATAATTCCCTTATAATAAAGTAAATACACTTGTATGTTAATCCATATTACTTGACATTGATCCTATAATAAATAAGTTTAAGTACCATAACTATTATCAAGTAGATATCTTGTTGTAGTATGTCTCGACTTTTCCATAGATGATCACACAAATATCGGACTTATAAGTTGAAATTAAAAGATTGTGGTGTATTTGAATACCCTCGTCTTTTCCGAGTTTCCTATCTACTATTTGGGAATCCAGTTAGGAAGCATGTCCAAAATCCAAACCAATTTGGGACGTGTTGATAGGTCAAAGACTTATTTTAATTAATAATGTTCTTGTCTCAATAGCCATTTATTACTTGTCTCTTTTCAAAATGCTTGCATCTGAAATTGAGAGGACCATGCACAAACTTTTTGTGGGGGTCTTTAACTGTTTCCAGAAAGAGGAGCCGCATAAAGTGATCTAATGCTATGCTTCCAAAATCCAGAGGTGGGATTGGAATTAAAAAGTTGAAGCTGGTCAACAAAGCACTTCACTGCAAATGGGTTTGGAGATATGGAAAAGAAAAAAGAAAACTTTTTGGAGGCAGATTATAAATCACAAATTTAGAGAAACCATATTTTTTTTCTACATAATCCTTATACAAAGTCAAATAAAGAGTGCATATAAGATCATATCCAAGGTTCTTGTAGAGAGCCTAGAGACTGTCATGTCGCTTCTTATCTTTGATTATCATGGAGCTTTCATTAATGACAAACGAATTTTTGATGGTGTATACATTGTTATATGGAGAAAGCCTTTGACAGTACAAATATTTCTTTCCATTTTATTTCTTAATCGATACAAATTAAAAAGGATAAGTCACTCTGTGGTTAGTTTTGAGTCTATATCCTTAGATTTCTATTATGAGGAGGAAGATAAGAAAAAAATAAGCTTCTTTTTTTTTCATTTCAGATTACATAATATAATAATAATTCATTAATTGCCAAATAAAAAAAATTGAAATTTGAATCTCAACACCGAAAAGAAAAAACTCGCTTTTTTGATCATGGGTTTCTCATTTATTAGAGGATAATCGTTACATACCACCGCTCAACATGACTATGGCCATTTATATAGCAAATAAGGTTTCATTCCTCCGGTGAAACCATATACACCATCTGATCGAATTTCATACTTACAATACTGATGACATCTCTTCATATCCCTTTTGGCTTTGTAAATTTGAAATCCTTCTTGTCTAAACTTACCATTATTGTCCACCCACCAAAAGTCACACCAGTAGAGTGGTATCTCAATAAAATTGACATAAAACGACCAGCCCCAAGCGGTATCAAAAGCCAAACTACGTTCACCAAGATCATCATCAGCAGATTTGCAATGGAAGTTAAGCATTATATTTGGAGGTAAGTTATTCACAACGATTACATCCGTTTTGGTGCTATGCCTTTCAAAGCCATCTGTTAACGATGAAAACCCAAACAATATTGTTAAAAGAACAACAAGAAAGAAATTGACGAAGAAACCAGCCATTGTTTGTAGATGATTTTGTTTTCCAAAAGAATTCTTTTATAGTGTTTTAGTTTTATATAAGGGAAAGAATAATATGATTAACTTTTTCATTAATGACCATTAATGTTGCTTTGTCATGCAATGAATTTGATCAGATTTTATTTTGTGCACACTCCTTTAAATAGTGTGTACAAAACAAACCAATCACCTTGATTTGTTATAAGGTATTTTGATTTCACCAACTTTAAGATTTTAGTTCAAAAATGTAAACAATATATATTGCAACAAAGTAAATGCTTAATTTTTTCGTACACATTCAGAAAATTAAATATTAAGGAAATTAAGAATTTTTCAGAATACCCTCATTATTAAAAGTTTAAATTTTAATTTCCAAGAATCACATAAAATTAGTGATTCCATTTTTTATAGGAAACAATAAAAGGGGCGAATAAGAGATCTTAAAATTTTGGAAACTTAAATAAAAAATAGTAAAAAGTATTTTTGAAAATCAATGAATTTTTTTTTTTGGAAACTTACATAAAAAAAATAGTAACAAGTATTTTTGAAAACCATTGAAAAGATTAAACTTTAAAAAGTAGAAATCTTGCAAGGATTTTAACCTTTAAAAAATAGATATAAAAAAAGGGTACGTATCACCTGCGCCATAGGAGAAATGAGCCACCTGTGCCAAGCCAATAAGATCGTGCCACATATTCTTTATTATTTTTAATAACAAAACCAGATATAGTTTCCTTAATCCACTCTTCTCGGTTAGGAAATAGTATCAAAAGTGATTCCGTCAATGAACATGGGAGAGAGAATACAAATAAATGTGGAAATTTATGAGAGTGCATCTAAGTGCACCCCCATCTAACCAGGGGTGCACATTCCTCCCCTCTCTATTGGCCAGCAATTAACCTTAGTTAGTAGTATTATTAGAGAAATAATTTTTTTTGGAAATATAATTAAGAAATGATATTGATATTATCTCTCTCCTTCCTTTGTCTCAACGGAATTTCATTGGCTACTGCTAAATAAATCGGATTGCGACGATGATAACAAACTGCTTTCATTCTCATAGAGTTTACCTCGAATGAAGTTAAGATCTCTAAGGAAATTTTCTGATAGAGATCCACTAAAACAGAGATATTGATTCAAAATCAATCGTAAAACTGATAAAAACTTGATTCAAAAAGTTGTTAAGTTTTTTAGGTTAGCCATGTTCCTCCCCGTCTCCTCTCTCTCTTTTAGGTTAGGTCATGCTTAGAACCTACCAAAAAAAATAAAAAATCATGTTTAGATGAAATCAAATGTTCGCTAAAAATACTTAGAAGATTTATTAAAATGAAAATCATTAACCGACACATGTTCCGGAACGAAAAGATTAACCAAAAAAAAAAAAAAAAGACATGTTGAATTGGGTCTGTAATTTGAGGTATTAAATCGATTTGGTATGGATTTGTGTTAGGATTTTGATTTTTATCAGAGGTTTTAATTTTCTTGTCTATGGTGATTTGTATTAACTGATTAAAATCAAGGCATATTGCAATATGGGAGTAATGGTGTTCGAAGATTTTTAATCGATGAAGGGTATAAACCCATGATCTTGATTCTATTTAGTGACTCAAATTTGGTGTCAACCATCTTCACTTACCACATCGAGAAGATGAAGTTAGAGAAGTGAAAGTTATAAAGAAAAATTCTCTGAAAACAGACAGTTGGCAGATTAGAGAGCAGGAGACGATATAATTTCCAAAATAATAATCAAAACAAAAAGATCTCTGATTCCTATGTGGTGGACCTTCTTTACTAAGGTTAGTTGCTGGCCAATATAGAGAGGAGGAATGTGCATCCCCGATTAGATGGGGTGCACTTAGATGCACTCGAGGAACCCATGTTTGGTTCCCCTCTCTTCTAGAAATCCATCAATATATCTGTAGCCCAAAACACAAGATGTACGGTTGAGATTACTAGTTTTAGATTGAATTTAGGTTTCCATATTTTATGTGAGACTAAATTAACCTTTATCCCTTATATATTATTAATAAAAGAATTTCAAACCTTTTTATTGATTTACGGTCAATTAGGCGTGGGCGATATTTTTGGTAGCAATGACACAAACTATTTACCAAATTTTACGATGAATTAATTTGGGGGAAATTGGGGATATGCCCCAAAATGGACTGCAATCTTGGGGATATGCCCCAGGATTCCAGTTCTCGGGAATATGCCCCGAGATAACAGTTTCTGTCCAACATGGTTAAAAAGTCAATTTATCGTATATTGACCGGTCAATATCTCGGAATATGATATCTCGTCGACTGTATGAAATGACGAGTTTAACCTTATGTCGTTGATTAGATCTCCCAATGCCCACGTATTTTCATCGAATGTACGGTGTAATCTCGGAGATTATTAACGGCTTCGATCAAACAAACCAAATCTAGGTTATATCTCACTCACGGGTTTGGTTTGTTTTCTCAGTCTCTGAACAAAGAAAAAGGGCGGTGGAAATAGACAGACGAAGAAACCATTCGAGAGAGTGAGATCTTTGATTTCAGAGTAGGAGAGATATGTAAGGTGTTTGACGTTCGATTAGTTGGAACATGAGAGAATTGTAAGGTGAGATCTGTTATATTAGTTGAAGAGTTGAAGAACAATAGAAGTTGAAGGGAGAAGAAGAAGAAGGAAAACTGCAAATCGAAGCCGCATGGGTCTTCAAAGAGAGTAAGTAATAGAAACCCAAGCGTGTATTTATCTTTGTTTTTGTTATATTGTGTTAATTTGTGAAAAGTGAAATTAGGGTTCTTCAAAATTAGGTTTTTTTTATGGTTTAGATTAATTTTGTGGAAAAAGTGTAATTAAACGTGAATTTATCTTCCTTTTCGTTGTATTGTGTGGTTAATTTGATAAAAAAAAAAAAGTGAATTTAGGACTAGGAAAGAGATGCTCAAGAACATCTGTGTTCCATTAGCAAAGAAAATGGACTTGATTTCGTGACAGATAGGACCGGGAAAGAGATGCTCGAGAACATTTGTTTGTTAATTTTTTTGCTTCATTATCTGTTTGTTATATATTTCAGGAGGGTCAAGGAAAGGAATTTTATCATATCTATCAAAAATGGCAATTTGAAGGGTCACAAAATGTATTTTTGTGATGTGAAAGGTGCTTCTGTTAGTTTTGAACAATTTAAAGATATGGTTAAGGACAGGTTGAAATGTTTGGGTTACAAACCAGAATTTGATGTGGAAATATATTGGGATTCAAATTTGATTGGTTGTGAATTAGACATTTTTGACATGTGGAGAGATGTAAAGCCTGATCAATGGGGGTATGTTGCATTAACATTTGAAATCCTTGGTGCTAGTTGTGATGATATGGGTGCTGGTGTTAGTAATGTGTCAAATCCAATTAGAGCTTTGAAGTCACCACCAAAGAAAGTTGTTTCTAAACCAAAGGTGAGGAGAAGTCCTAGACTGCTAGACAAGGCAAGTAAGGTGTCTAATGATGTAACAAGAGTACCTAAAAGACTACAGTTTGAAGATGCAAGTGGTATTCAAAGTGACGTTTTTCCTTCACAAGTTAGTAGTGTTGGTGACAACAAGGTGGTAAGTAAAACTAAAGGAAAGAAAGTAATTAGGCAACCAAGTATTGTGAGTTTGGATGATGAAGAAGAAGAAGCATTGAATCTTACAAATAAAGCTGACGATGAGTGCCATCCAGATGACAATCCAGAGCCAAGATTTTTATCAAGTGAAGATGAAAGTGAATCATCCGTAGATGAGGATGAAGATGAAGATGTAAATGAAAGAAACACTTATGAGGATTTTATTTCCTCATGTGTTGCAGATGAAGATAAGCTTGGTGATGAGCATGGTAATGAGAATGTTGATGATGAATGGAATGTGTGTGGAATTAATGATCACAGGGAGGTTGTTATTTATGATGATGATGAAATTATGGGATCTGGTATGCATAGAGAACTTGATGAAGATGAAAAGGTTCAATGGGATCATGATTATGGTCAGTATATAGTAGAGCCTGAAGATTTGTCATTGTCAGATGAAAATATTGATGCTCTGCCTGGTGAAATGTGTGTTAACATGGTGTTTGATGATATTCCTACATTTAAAAAGCATGTAAGGGAATATGCAGTGATGAAAAAATGTATGTTTGAATTTAAGAAGGCAGATAAATCAAGGGCTTATGTGTGGTGCAAGCACAGGCAAATCCAAAATTGTTTATGGCAAGTGAATGCAAGAACAGTGCCAAATGAGCCCACTGCCAAAATCAGGTTCTGTAACCTCAAACACACATGCAAGCGTATGAAGGGAAAAAGAAACCCAATGTGCAATTCCAGGTTTGTAGCTGACTACATGATTAAGACATTAGGTGTTACTAATTCAGTTCCAAAGCCTAGGGCAATAATGAAAAATCATATTTGGCCAACTTTTCGTACTGAAATACCATATTGGGTTGCAGCTGAAGCCAGGGTATGTTTTAACACTTGTTATTTTTTTTAAAGTTTTTGTTTTTAGTCAGGTATAAATATGTATAAAATGGATGTTGTGTTTGTGTTTTTAATCATGTAGTTAATGATACTAGCTGACCTTCATGGAAGCTTTGAAGAATCATACACCAAGATTCCAAGCCTAGCTAAGGAAGTGAAAGGTTTGGACGATCGAAACCTTGTCAGCTTTTCTTCTTCCAAAGATGGTGAGGATAACAGGTTTGAGAGCTTCACAATTTCCTACCATGCCCAAATCCAAGGCTTCAAGAAAGGTTGTAGGAAAGTAATTGGGCTAGATGGGATGCATACAAAGAATAAGTATGGTGGTGTAATACTTGCTGCTACTGCCTTGGATGCTCAGAACTGTGTATACCCATTAGCCTCTATGTTTTGTAAGAGTGAGACTGAGGCAAACTGGTACTTATTTTTGAAAGAGATAAAAGCATTTTTGGTCGACATGCCTGGTTTGACATTCATCTCTGACAGACAAAAAGGTCTTCTGGAGTCTGTAAGAGAACTATTTCCTTTTGCAAACCACATATATTGCCTTAGGTAATTTGCTGCATTTTTTACTTTCCCCAAGAATTGTTTTATTGTTTTCCCTTGTTGACTATGGATGCATGGTTAATGTGACTGTTTATTTTTCAGGCATCTATACCAGAATTATGTAGATCATGGCTGTAAGGGTCCAAAGCTCAGAGATTTACTTTGGAATGCTGCCAAAGCTTATAAGAAGTCTCACTGGAAGGTTAGATACCTCTTTTATTAACTTAAACATTATAAATACTGACAATAAAACCATATACAATGATGCACTTCTAATGTTCATATTTATGTTCAATAATATTCAGAAAAACATGGATGAATTGGCAAAGATTTCAAAGAAAGCATACAACTATCTAATTGAATTAGACCCAAAATCTTGGGCTAGATCATGGTACCCACACACTGCTGATTGTGAGCACATAAATAGCAATTTCTCAGAATCATTCAATGCTATGTGTCACAATATTAGGGACAAGCCTGTTTGAGTAATGGCGATCATGTATACCCAGTTGGTCATGAACCTGTATGCAAGGAGGAGTGCATTAGCTGCAACATGGAATGAGTCTGATTTAGTTCCTGCAGCTATGAAACTTATAGAAAAGATGCAATTGGGCGTTGGAAACTATGATACAGAACCTTCATCAGAGATGAGAGTGTATGAAGTGACTAACAAAACTAGCAAGGCAGTTTTTACAGTTGACATTGTGAAGAAAACATGCACTTGCGTGCAATGGCAGCTCAGGGGATTTATGTGTCAGCATGCTGTGTGTGTATTGGACCCCTATAACCCAGATTGGTCTGAGTAAGTAACACTTTCATTTAGGGCTTTCATGTACTATTGTAGGGTGTTAGTAAATAATGATCCCAATAATGAATGAATGAGTTGTTGGTTGAACTGAATGTGAAGGTATTGTAGTAAATACTACACAGTGAAATCATACAGGACCACTTACTCATGGCCAATAAATCCATTGGGTCACATTGATGACTGGCCAGAGGTTAGTGGACACCTGTAATCCTTTATTTTATCAGGGAATCTTTTTGTCCTTTCACTATTGTTTTACTTTTTCAACATTTCTAGATCTAACCCTAGTTGTATATAAAGAAAACTAACCTTATCTTGCTTCTTCATATCTTTTCTTGCACTTGCAGGTCATATCTCCAAAGATTATCCATCCAGAGCTTCATAGATCAGCAGGAAGACCTTGTGTTAACAGGAAGAAGTCTTATATGGAGAAGAAGAAAATCGAGAAAGTGTAGTACTTGTGGTGAGTCGATCATACAATAGAACTTGTAAAGGGGTGCGAGTTGGATCCAACTCAAAGAAGAAAAGAATCGGGACAGTGTCATCTTGAGGGTGAAACATTTGTTGGGAGGATTGCAACTCCCAAAGCGAGAGGAAAAGCATTGGAAACACTTTGCAAGTACATCTTCACACCAACCGCAACTGCATCTTCAACAAAGAAATCTACACCAACTGCAACTGCATCTTCAAAGGCTGCAACTGCTTCTACTTCTTCTGCACTTGGTGGTAGAAATGCTCCAGCTGCTGGTTCAAAGGTATCAAATACTTTCAAAGGTAAAAACAAGAACAATGCTATCCACCAAACAATCAACATCAATGAACCTGGATCAAAGAGGCAAAGAAAGCCTAATTCTAAATATGATGTGTAAGGTTATATTGGTAGTTGTGCTTTTTTTTGTTTCAACATTTTAAAGACAATACTTTTAGTGGATGTTGTCACTTTTTTTTTTTTTTTTTTTTTTTTTTTGGAGACTTTTGGTAGTGGTGATGTACTGAACCATGTTATGTTATTGGTTTTTTAAAACTTTTGCAATTAGTTTAATAACTAGAATCTTTACATGTGATTTTAAGACAATGCATTAGTTTAACTGCATTTTCTTTTCAAATGGTCATGAAGATGTTCATCGTCTGTCGTCCATTCAAGTAAAAGGACACGTAAATCATGTGGATATATATGTAATTATTTAAAAATAAAGGGTAAAATAGTAATTGAGATGGACACGTGTGAAATATCAGCCGTTAGATGATCTATGACGTGTCGTCATCGGGTGAGAGCTGGTTGTATTGTGAGCGTGCGACTCTCACAAATGTTGAAGGGTATATCAGTCTTTCACCTCGCACGTGTAATCCCACATGTGTGCATAAATTGACTGGTTAACGTCCATGGATGGAAAAGTTGACGGTCGGGGCATATTCCCGAGAACTGGAATCCTGGGGCATATCCCCAAGATTGCAGTCCATTTTGGGGCATATCCCCAATTTTCCCATTAATTTGACTAAGAAATAAATTAAAGAAAATATTTCCGCATTAATTGCTTGCACTTCGGTAATGAATTGATTTTGCTGATTTATATTCCACGTTTTACTTTTACTCTTCTCAAAAATCTTTCCACTTTTCACTCCCTATATCAATAAAAATCTTATTACAATTACTTCGCTCCAAAATCTATTCTTAAATTCTGATCAAGTATTTTCAGCCAACATGCAGATCATCTCCTTTTGCTACAAATCTGTTCTTAAATTATGACGTTCTTTGTTTGGATATTCTTTTATCACTCATGTTCAAGTGAGAAAAAATACAACTACCACTAATTTATGTATTCACGACCTGATGATAATTAAAATTCTCACTAAATATATTCTGACATGTAAAAATTTCCAATTATTACTACATTGTGAAAAGTAAAATTTTCATGTGTGAAAAATTACAATTATCACTATATTTTGAAAAGTAAAATTTTCATATTTTTGGGACGACTGAGCGAAGCGAGGGAGGACCTTTATATGGTCACTTTTTTGTAAAATCTAAGTGATCAATTGACACAAAAAGATTGGAAATGGTTAGGGCCGAAAAACCAAAAATGTCCCTCCCTTATAGTCCAATTACTATAACTCTTTGTGTATCCTATCTTTTCAGTGGTATAATTGGAAAACAAACTTTAATATAACATATCTAAAAATCCGTGCCTTGGAATTTTACGAAATTTATCTCGTTGGAAAGGTTATAAAAAACTCTACGCAACAAGTACAAACAACAATATCAAATTTTAGAGTTTTTACGAAAAATTCAAAGATATATATCATTTTAGGCACAATTTTAGAAAATTAAATATATATCCATTATGCAAACCACCACAAATGATACATTATACTTTATGCAACAAAATTTTGGTTTATGCATCAACTAATTTTCCGTTGCAACTAATAAAACGATGTACTCCTTCCGTTTCAAGAAAAATGATACTTTCATTTTAGGCAGAATTCTCGAAAATTGAATGCATAGCCATTATGCAAAACATCACATATTTTGGTTTATGGATCGACTAATTTTTTGTTTCAGAAAAAATGATACTTTCGCTTCGTTTCAGAAAAAGTGATACTTTTATTCTTCAAAGATGACAACTCCGCAATCATTCTTACGAGAAAATTCTTCATTCTTACACGATGCCTCTCTGAGGACAACATATCAATACCGCTAAATCCACAATCATTCACCTCCGAACCTGCAACCGCATAAAGTAGAATCCCTACAACAATTCTTTAACATGACAATCACATCAACTCCACCCATATATTTGGGAGTACATTTCAAACATGGAAGAACTTCTCGCCACATCTTCGAACCTCTACTTGTGATTAGCTCGTAAAGCTCAAGGATGGATGACAAAATGTCTTACACCTGCGGGGAAGGTTAGTGCTTATTAAAACCTCCCTCACACCCACTTCCAACCATCTTATGCAAACATAGTTATTTCCAAAGACACGTCTACAAAAAGATTGATAGAATAACCCTTGAACTTACAGGGACATGACTCATCATCGTCAAAACTACACCCATTAGGATGGATCAAACTATACAAACCAATTGCACAAGGAAGGTTGGGCATTAGGAAAAGTAGCCACCACAACAAAGCCTTATTTATGAAAAGAATACGGAATATACATCACAAGCCTCACTCCATCCTGCTCCAAACTATATAACGAAAAATACCTCAACCATCAACCTATATTTCAAGGTACTATACGAGTTCACAGTACCGCCAGCCCACAATGGAGGCAAATGTCACCTCTTGTCCCTTACTTCAAATAATTAATATTTCATCGTATAGGAAATGGTCTAGAAACACCTATCCAAGCTAATTGGATACCTCATTTCCAAAACCTTGACCCAACACAATGCTACCCTATCCAAACAGTGGCAGATATTATCGACCCGATCACTCATAATTGGAATCATGATCAATTATTCACCCTTCCACCGAAAGCAGTCCAACATATAATAAACATCCATATACCATCTGACAACACCCCAGACAAAATCATCTGGCCAATGTCAAAACCAAGGTAGATATACAACCGCCTCTGGATATAATAGTCTCATACAACAAGATATCCTATCACACCAAAACCCCCTTCCACACACAAAATTTCTTTGGGCTTTACCTTGTCCACCAAAAATTCACTTTTCTTATGGAAAGCTATCAATGAAGGCCTTCCAACCTTCTTTCTTCTACACCATATCAAGCTCTCAAATTCCAATATATGCCCAAGGTGTAAAATCTCCCCAGAAACAACACAACACATGCTTATACAATGCCAAACAACAATAGACGCTTGGTATAGGCTATCCAACCTAATAACAACTACTCAACCAAGCACAAATAACCACCCACTCACCATAACATCTCAAACAACAATATCCCAAATTATTCTATCTCCAAAGAACTTAATGCCTACCATCACAACTTACCGCTATCTCCTATGGTCCCCTGTGGACAACCGAGAAATGAATTAGTATTTAGACAAGTCGATTCCACACTGAAATCATTCTATCGAGAGCCTTACAACAACAACAAGAATTTGGATGGGCAAAAATTCCAATCTCCCAGTACTTCCAGGAGAACAACCAACCGGGATTACTACAAGCAACCTCAGAACACCAATAACAATTTATTTTGGATGGATGGATCAGAACCAGACTGGATAAAGATAAATATTGATGGCGCTGCTAGGGGACATCCAGGATTTGCGGGAGCAGGAATCATCTGCAGGGATTCAAATGCTAATACGGCAACGACTATTGCACAACCATTAGGCATAACGGATGCCATCACCGCTGAGACATGGGCGACGTCCTAGCAACCGAGTGGCGATGGAAGACATTGGACCAAGTGTTGTTGAAACGGACTGGAAGAATCTTAAGAGATTCATAAAGACCCCAATAAAGCCCCGTGGTATATTTCAGAAATGATCGCTGAAATAAAATTCAGAATAAGCCAAATCCAATTTTGTGATATCCAGCACACCTATCGAGAGGGAAATCAAGCAGCAGACGGTCTTGCAAACGAAGCGGCAGACGGAAGCTGGCAACAAATTACTCAACTAAAATTTGGGAACAGGCAATCCCACCTTGTATTTGTCAAATTATATTAAGAGACTCTATGGGTCTCAAATTCCCCCTCTAACAACAATTTAATTTAATATATATCTTCATGCTTCAAAAAAAACATTTTTACCTTTCTATTCCGATGTCACGATTTCGAATCTCCTCATTGACAGAATTTCCTTCTGATAGAAAGCATACCTGCCAAAGATGTATGGTTGCAATTCTTAAGCGGTACTTGTGCTGAATAGCTACTATTTGAAAATCAATGTAACAAATTACATGCTTTCCTGTTCGAAGGAAATTTTTTAAAATGAATAAGTTGGTGTTGCCTGTAAAAGAGATTTGCTTTGATTGAGTTATCAGGTCTATGAGGTTTCAAAACATTTCTCTTAAAAACGTGGAGGGTGGTTGGATATAGCAAATAAGAAGCAGCTTTTCGATCGACGTAACCAAGTCGAAAAATCAAATGTTAATTTGGAAGTAAAATTCAAAATGATTTTTAGAAGCAAGAAAATAAAATATCTTTTTGTGAAGTGAAAAAACTCGACTTCTGACTGAAAACCATTTCTACTTCTAAATAAACAGAAGTGCTTCTACTCGCTGCTAGATTAGCAGACCATAAGACTAAGCCTTAGACCCATTATCGCCATGTGCAACGTGGACTATAGGATTTGTGGAGCAAAATCAGTCTGCTATCTCCCTAGGCAGACATATCCGGGACAATGTTGTGATTGCCAAGGAAACATTAAGAGCTTAACACCATAAACATTTTCAACAACTGCTACCATAAGCTTTATTTATGATTAAGAAAAGGAAGATTACAAATAAAACCCAGTTGAAGGACATATATATATATATATATAGATATATAGGATCAAGTACTAGTCCTTGGAAGTTGGAATATCTATTCAACCTGCACTACTGGGGCAGTACTTGGTCCCGAGGCATAAGGTGACTGAGCAGGAGCCTGTACTGGTGGAAGCATGGCAACGGGTGAAGAACGAGGTGCAGCCAAATGTGGAGAATCACAATAACCACGTAAAATGTCGCCTTCTTCAGCAGTAAAACCAACAGAAGTAAGCATAGAAGGCCAACATTCACGAGTTATGATACGGATAGCTCTACAACATTCAAGGCCTAGATACATCTCGCCATCCATGAAGAAAAGTATAATTTCGTTAGTGCAAGATTTCAACTCATACAGTGCATTCCAACACTCAGCCATGCCAGCACCACCGTCATCCGCATTGATCCGAGCTGCTAAGTTGTGACCTGGGTAACGAATTGCTGTTGGCACTTCCCTTGCAGCTACGAATGTTGTTGTAGTGACCATAAGAGCTGAAATTGCTAACACAAGAAGAACCAAGTTGCTGCTGTTGATGAGAGCCATTGTCACCTGCCAAAAAATGATGAGTTAAGTTAGACAGGAAAGGATTATTGGAGATATATAGAAAAGGTTGTGTGAAGAACTTGGTGCTTGGAGGACGGCTATATATAGAGGAGGGTGGGCATGCAACCATTATTATATAATTAATTGAATTCTAACGCACATTTGAGTGATAATGGACAGACACAGGGAGATAGATCTAGAAATTAAGGGAGAATTATGTAATCGTGGGTCTGATTAATGACTAAATCAAGTCAATGAAATTTTAGTGTTGTATCTTAATTACGGCTGTTAAATCGTATAACTGCCATCATCTGGAACTTGAATCGGCTCATGTATCTGATTCACGTAGCATTTAACTTTGATGTGTCAGATTGATTTTCCCTGGGTTAGACTTAGATGCACCAATTCCCCTTTAACTGGAACCACCGCCTTTTGCATTGTTACTGTGATTTTGCGCCTTCAGAGCTGACACAAGTGCTCTCTCATCTCTTCTGGTGATTTTACTTTTCATCCAAAAAATCTGAATTCCAGAGACAAATCCTTCAAGAATTTATGCACACATGTTCTATTGCTTCGTCAAGATGGAAGCATTCTACAAATGGATCAAAGGTATTTGCGAAGAGTATGTTCAGAGCAAGAGACAGCTGAAATAAATTAGCAGAATGCCAGCTGCACTGGATTGGAGACGCGACCATTGTGCATTCCAATTTCCAGTAGTATAGTTAAAGAATGCACTGCACATTACAGGATTCACACCCTGAAAATTTACCATTCAACTGAAATCGAAGCTGCTTTTGGACCTATTTCAGTTTCATCCAAAGCATCTGAATTCCAAAGAGACAAATCCTTCCAAAATTTATGCACAAAGGATAAAAACATTGAATATTAATAGAGAGCAGAAAAATTGGTATCATGTGTTTTTGAATAATGCTAGAACCTTGTTTCCAAAAGTAAAACATAATTGTTTCAACCGACAACACTTTAACCAGAGAATGAAGCAGGAAGCACAAAAACAGGTCCACTGTCAGGAATTTCATTAACTGCCCTAGCGAGAGCGAATCCAAGTGCACGCCCGACGGGAACTGCAACAGCGTTGCCCACCTGGATATACCTATATTATGTATAATGAATTGTTAGATACAGTCTGAAGTGAAACCAAAAAGAAATGTAAAGTAAGAGGGATAACAATGTTATACCTCTGTTTTACTTTCCCGAAGAACTGATAATAATCTGGGAAGCCCTGCAAACGGGCATTTTCTCTAATCGACAGAGTTCTGTCTTGCTCGGGATGTAAAATGACCTGACGAAAGCCTCACAAGTTAGTCAAATAATATTTAACATAATCCATCCACATGTATAGTTCTACATTGTAGAAACCTCGCACTGTCCTCCTTAATTTTTACTATGTTTGCTTATCCAGTAAGAATAAAATTTGCATAAATAAGAAATTTTTTTTTGCATAGAAGCAGGTTCACCTGGTTGTGGGGCTCTGCCCTCCCCACTACAGTAGATACAATCTCGTCCCACCACAAGCGCCCAAATGGCCTGAAAAATACAAGCAGCCATGAAGAATTAGACATGCTAAAGAAGAAGATCCGTCAAATAAAAGACAACTAACCAATGCTTACTTTTTGGACGTTCCCCTTACGTATTTTAAAGCGTATTCCGGTACCTGAAGCAATTAAAAAACATATTCAGAATGATTTGACGGAATAACCATGTAAGAAGAAAACAAGTTTGGACCATTTTTTTACCAGAGGCTTCCCAGGGGCGAGCATGATTTTAATGCGTTTATGACGGCGTGCAATGTTATTTGCATCCACCACCACCCCCTTAAGATCCCTGTAGTTAGCCCCCTAGAAGATCCACCAAATAATACAATCATTCAATAAATGTATATATACAAGATGAAACTCAATTACCAAGTTAACCAAAAACTAACTTTTCTTCGTGGGATTTGGGAAACTCTAATGTTATCATGCTTGCTCAATTTCAAAGGACGATGATCATAGAGCTTTGGCGGCGATTCCTTAGATTTAGGGATAGCAGACCCCATCAGCTCTGAAAGAAAACACAAATGCTCTTGTAATATGTCTTAACATGTCAAATTTAAACTTGAAAATACTAATACAGAAAAACTCACCGTGCTTTGGCCGTCTTATCATCCTCTGGAAGTCAGTAATGGGATCCTCCTCGTATTCCATTTGATCCCTTTCTTCATGAGTAGAAATCTACAAACAAGAAGAAATATTGTGAATATATCACTGTCAATGTTAATGTTAACTGAATAAAAATCAAATCAATGAAAGCGAGATCAAAACTTGCTTACTTCAGGCAAATCTTGTATTGCGTCACCAAGCAGTAATGCATTCTTCAATAGTTTTTCTTCATCTTCAGCCACCTTGACATTACATTTCTACACCCACAGAAAGGAAACATAAACTTTTGATAATACAAATACGTACCGTTAACAATTCTAAGCTGGAAAATAACATACAGACACACCTCAAACTCCTTTGGGCAAAAGCCGCGAGATACAACTCTGTGAGTGGGCAAAGGAAACTGTGGCAGTTTCTGCAATAAGAAAAAGTAAAATGTTAAAAATAAAAGTAAAGTCTAAATTATATTTGACAAAACTATAATCCGCACAACAACTTTACCTCAGTAGTACGGGCGCCCCATATAAATGTCCTCATACGAAACTGAGGAAGTCCATACTTTCCTGCTACCAGAAAACCAAGACGGACTTGGTACTGCATTGCAACAAGTCTAGCCACCGCAAGCCGGCCAAGGTATGCTTTCTCAAACCGCATGATATCAACAACATTCTCCATCAACGTGAAGCGTGGTTGGAGGAACTTGATAATATCCATAAAAACCTCAAGTTGAAAATTCTTATTGTCCTTCAATGGCTCATCTTTCTTGCGAAACCTGTTAAACCCAGAAATACCCTGACAGGGAGGGCCACCACATATCACATCGATGGTTCCCTATAAGAAAAAACAAAACATAAATTTGTTACCAAGGAAACATGATATATAAATGACGAGGCCAAATAAACTAGTATCAAAAAGTAGACTTCACAAAATGCTTAAGAAGCTTACAGGTAGCGGCAGTATATGCCGTTTGTACCCATCTATCACAAAGTCCTTGATGCTCTCTTTGCAATTCCTGCATATATAAAACTAATATTAACTTGATGCGTTGATGTAGCTTGAAACTGAAGCATGTTAAAAAAAGGAAATGCGAAGAAGATTAAAAAGTTTAAAGCACAATGACATACTCAAGTTCAGTTGCAGGCTCCCATGTGTCCATGTCAGAACCAAATCCTTTCCAGCTCACCTAAATTATTAGAAAAAATTGCCGAAGTGGGTAAATAAATGAACCAAAAGTAAGTAAAAACATATATAGCAGATAGAGGCAGACAACTAAGCTAGAGAAAATCCCAAAAAGTAATACCTTGTAGTACAGTGCACTGCCCTTTTTGATCTCATTAGGATCTCCATAGCAGATCCCAACAATCTTATCAACTTCAAAAAATACACCGTCATCATCCGATGCACAGGAGTCAGCCTCTTCTTCATCATCTTCATCAGCAGTAGCTGGTCCACCAGTCTCCACCAATAAGTGAGTTTCACAAAGATCATTCCATGCTCTGAGTAATTCAAGATAATCCTCAGCAGTGGTGTGCCTGACCTGAAATCGAGTTGGCAGATAAATGTCTGAAAACAGGTTCTGAAAATAAGAAGAGGAAAGGCAATAATAATAGATAGCATAACACTAAACCTCCGTTTCCGGGTGGTTGTGGCGTAGACTCTGGCAAGCTTCTGCGCTGAAATCGACTGCCCATCTCTGGAAGAACACGCATAAATTTCAGTGAGAAGCAAATAAATAATGCAGTACGTACTGAGATAATTTCTGATTAATATCACAAATGCAGCTGAAAATCAAATATTTTGAATTCACTTACGGTAACAAGGTTGACACCAGAGGCAGCTGCACCCATACATAGTCCTGTAGACATCCCTCCACAGCCAGCGTACAAATCCAGAAGCGTCATTTCCGAGTTCTCAGGAGCACCTGATGTGGAAGGCTGGTTGGGATCCGCTTTCAAACTACCTATAGACGACGAAGATGATGAAGCAACATGATCTGCTTGAATTCCTACAAATAGCAGTGTGTCATTAGTAACCGTAAACAAGAATTGTAGCCAAGTATTGCATTCTCGAAAGATAATGTTTATTACCTGTGGGAAGGTTTTCAAAAGTGCAGAAATCTTCTGAATATGACATATTAAAATAGTAATTATATCCATCAACCTGACAAGTGACAGCCGACAAAAGAAAATTAGTCTCTCAACAAAATCAACTGTTAACTGAAATGAGATGTTTTAAAAACACCAATAAAAAAAAAAACAGTGGAAGAAACCATACATATGAGGAAGCTTGAATGATGGTAATCTTCTCAACTACACAATCCAAGGGATTGTCATCCCCTGACTCCGAAGAGAATATAAGCCTATCATCATCCACTTTATCAGCGTGGAATTTTATCACCTGAAAACATGAGGAATTTTACAAAAATTATATAACAATTGTATAAAACTCAATCAAAAGACAAAAAGAAGTGTTCATAATAAAATAACTTACTGTATCCTCAGATCTGAAGAACCATTTAACAGCAATGTATGGCTCTTTCTTGGTTGTCTCAAAAAACTCCTCAATCCTACCGATATAATTTTTTTGACCATCTTCGGCCTGAAATAGATCAGTTATAGTAATATTACAGTCTTGCAAATTCATTCATTGAATGACTTCTAGCAAGTAAAATTAAACAATTAACATGTAATCAGACAAGCCACTCACATCCTAGAAAATACTCTAAGAACCTTTTCACAGCACAAAACTAACATAATACTTCAAACAAAAGTATGATGATTCACCTGGATGTGGCAACAATCATTCAAATGGAAAGTCTCTCCATCTACAACAGCACTAGTGAAGTGCTGTCTAACGTGCAGGTAACCTGCACCACCTTTTCTTGCCTGCAAATATACAATGAATCAATTAAAACAAACAAAATCCACAAAATAAAAAATAAAAAAAATCTGAATAGGAAACACTACTTTGATAGGATCATAATGGTGAGGCCACCGTATCCTAGCTTCTTGAATCGGAACAGGTTCACCAGTCAATCTGCACTCAGAATTCTGGTTCTGTTTCTTAGACTTTGTAACCTTCCGCTCCATTTTCTCCACAGGGTCATCCTCAATTTCTTCTTCCTCGTCTACTTCATTCTCAGCGTCTGGAATATCAAGATCTGAGACTTTATCTTCATCATCATCTTCTTCTACACCAACCTTCTTTTTGCCTTTTCTTATCAGACTCTTTAAATTCTTTAATGGACCATCTATTCCCTTCGTTGATCTTTTAAAAACAGCTTTTCTTGTTGATTTCTTCTTCTTCTCTGGTAGCTCGACAACCACCGCTTTTCCTTTACCTTTATACGTTTTCGCCTGAGAAGGTTTAATAGGTTCAGCTTCTGGCTCTTTGATTTTAAGCGTTGTTCTGTTCCTCTTTGGCTGCGGAGGATCATCATCCTCGGGATTTTTACTTCTTTTTCTACTGGTAGCTGTAATTTCCATCTGAAAATGGTATGAGTTTCTGGCAGATTAAGAATAAGAAGATGATGAAGGCTTAGAAATGAGAAAAGGGTAGAGATTAGGGTTTGAGAGACGGAGAGAAACTGAAAGGGGGATTTTATATGAAAGAAGATGAATGAAAATGCAGGGAAAAGGGGAAATATTTTGTGAGAGATTTTCGGGAGCGGGAAAAAATTAAATTCAAATTTTGATTTTTTTTGGAAATTAAATTTTGACGCGTAAATACGTGTCATTAGATTATTGAAAGAAGGTTTAATCGAACGGTTGAGTGTTTGTAAATGTGATTTTGATAGATCTTGAATATAACGAAATATCTGTAATTCCTATAAAACTGCCAAAAGTCGTGTTCGTTGAGATTTTCGTGCAAATATGGAATCAAATCAACTTCAACGGATATACTGGACGGAAATGGTATGTTACTGGGGATAGTGGGAGCGACATTTTAGGCTTTTTAGTTACAGGACTAGGTGTGGGTGGTGGTGCAAGTGGACGTTGCCTTACCGTCATAATTGGTGGTGGTGGTGCAAGTGTGACAGTGTGCAGGCCTGTTTGGGATGGTTATTTGTGTGAAAATGCCAACTTTGCAAGTATGAGTGAGCATGACTAGCCTGCTTCCAACAGTTGATACAATGAGCCACATTTTTGCTCTTGGCTCCTGGCATACTTGCCCATATTGCCACAGTTATTTACTGAAAAATGGACCCCTGAGGGTAGGTCTTGATTAAGCTACCTGACCATGACAAAAATGCAGGGAGGAAAGAGTATTATACATTGAAACTGAACTGAGAATACTTTTTCCAACTGCACTTGGAAACACAGAGTGTACCTAATGGATTTATATTTTGCAGGATACAGAAAAAATAATTGGGGGTTTTCCAGATTTCGCCCGAATATGTTGTTGCTCAGCCTTCAGTTTTCATCTTCTTCACTTTTCTTACGTCTCTTCTCCCATTTGACTTTTGAACCACTGGATCGGCTTTTGCTTGTTTTGAAACATCTGTTGCACTATCCTCGGCGGTGGTGTTGTCGTGGCGAACTGTTGTCAACTTTCCCTCTACGGTTGATTTCTTTGGAGTTGATTCACTGCTCTCATCGCTTCCTTTCTTCCTTTTTCTTCCCTCTATTCTCCCACTCTGGGTTGAATCCGAGCTTTTCTCCGCGTTCTCCTTATTTGTGCTTTTTTTGGGAACACCGGCCTTCCCTTTCTTCGATTTCTTCTGTGCTGGTTTACTGTAAGTGTATAACTAGAGTAGTTAGAGCCAAAAAAATGCTATTTGAGGGAAAACAGAAGGGGAAAAAATGAACCCCAAGGTTACTTCAAAGCGAATGTTTTATGCCAACAACTCTAGTCCACACGCACGTCTTATTTCAGGTTTACTGCCAAAATAGGCTAATGGAAATCGGGAGTTAGCTGCTGCGCTCAGAAGGTAGGAACGGTATTATATAAGTTTCTATCTTACTAACCAACCACATTTTGAACTACCACCTACCAATGGGTAAATCTACCATTAACAATTTCATCTACCAGACTACTACTTACCAACAAGTAATCAGAGAAAGATTACACCAAGAACAGTTCCATTCATACTACAAGCATTGATTTGCCTGAACTACAAAAAGGATATCCCTCGAAGTTACGAGGATTTCAGAACTAATTAACCAATGGATAGCCCTAGATTTTACCAGGTCCTTCATAGATATCAGAACCCATTAAGTTCAATCCTTGGAACACAGATACCACACCCCTAACATGACACCAATCTGGAGAGTAAGATGCACAACAGAAGAAAAATACGACCCACATTCCACACACAACAATTGAAAACCAAGAACTTATTGACAGAGATATATGTTTTCCTTGGAGCATGTTCTTCCACCAAGTAAACAAAAATCTACTAAAACATGACGAAACTTACTCCAATGGTTGCGGATAAGATTCATTAGAATATACCTTTGCATGACCAAACTTCTGGAGAGGCTTCTTTTGATGATATCAGTATAATATTGAGTAAAAGGAGTCTGCTTGCTCTCCACTTTGATCTGCACAAAAATCAATCAAGACACCAAGTAAGCATTTGCAAGCATGTTCTTGATTTAAAAAAAGAAAAACAAAAGAAAGAAACCCAACCTCCTGAAGAAAAGAGTCAACGGCTGCCTTATCTTTTGGTGAAAAAGCGACTTCTTCTCTTTTCTTGTTCACAAACTCAACATTCTGCTCAACCTGCATTACCATAAATTTTCCCAATGAAATAATGTCATGAGGCTAAACCCTAGAAAGTTAAAGTGAGACAAACTGGGGAGATAGATATACCATATCTATTAGACGTTTCACCGGACGTCGAAGACTTTCAACAGTAGTTTTCTCATTTAACTTTCTTAGACGAATTAGGGGAATAGCTGCCAGCTCAGGAAATGATATATGGTAGCTCCACTGAGCAAAGTGAGCTGAAAGCAGCTCAATTACAGATAAGACACACTCTTCTTGGAAGAGACGTGATTTCAGCCACTGCTTTGGGACCTACATCAAAAACTGAATCTTATCAGCCTACCATAACTTCAACAAGCAACATTAAAAAATCAAACTCTTAAATCATATAACCTTTAGTGCAAATGACATGTCGAAGGGTTTTGCAGATTTTGCATCTGCCTTGCCAGTTCCAATGTACTCCAACGAGTCGAGCACCAAGGATGTCACAGGGATGAAGTCCCTTGAAGCACTTGAAAGCTGATTGAGCATTTGAATGCATTTTACTCTCAGAGGCAAGTGTCGTGGTCCAGAAAATAGGTGAACCACTCCATTAACGATTTGTACAATTAAGTACACCAACAACTGAAGGTCATTATCTTCAACGTTTGCGCAGACATACTTAACCCACAAATCCACACAATTGATGTATTGCCAGCTATATATCTTCTCCATTGTTTCCTGAAGACACAAACACCTGGGCGTTAGCAGAATGCAACTTAAAAGAAACCCGGTTTCATACACAAATGAGCATCAAAATTTCAAACAAAAGAACTTAACAGAAAAGAATGAATCGTCTGTATCCCATCCTAACAATATTGCTCATGCAGGTTAAAAACAATAAACAGATGGGTACCTCAGGTTCAAGCAAAATTTGTAAATTAAAAACATTATGATCTATGCTTAGCTTATGATGAAAACGGAAGAGCATTTACCTTTTCCTTCGTGTGAAGGCACTGCCGTAATATTGTGGCTAGTTGCTGGATAGATACCAATGCCTTGCTACATGATCTCGGAACATCTAGAGAATAAAGCTCAACAAGGGAGTCATAAGAAATTTTATGTGTAACAAATTTGTGGGCTCCAAAAAACTTGCTTCGTGCAATAAAGGCCTTGTATGTTTTTATCAAGCAGGACTCGAGACAGTTTAAACTCAACTGTGTAGCAGCATCACGCATGATAAGAAATGATGCAGATGGAACTTTTCCTTCCCCAGTTGCCCAGAGATGAACTGTCACCTGCACTCAAATTTAAGTATCATAAGGAGAATAAGATGATGAAAGCTTTTTCATGTCAATGTCAAATTGCCTTCATTAGTGCTAGGGGGGCAAATGTAAACCACAAGGAAAGATGCTCAAGCTCATGGAGTTATCCAAAGAAAACTAAACTTTTGATTGTCAAAATACCAGTGATAAGAAAACTTTTACGGCTACTCGAAAGGCCCTTGAGTTATACTGTTGGTAGGTGTAGGATAAAAAAGTGGCAAGATAACTAACATCATCCAATGGGCGGTAGTGGCCAAATCCGACATTTAATTCAAATTCTTCCACTATCATATCAACGCTGCAATACCTACGAAGGAAAATCCTGGGAGAAATGGCCAATAGAGGGGGACCAAATGTGGACCAATGCCCTCTACTACTGAATTTGGAGGGGTGGGCTCTTTTGAATGCCATCAACCATTTAGAGGCATTGGTCCGCATTTGGTCCCCCTCTATTGGCCCACAGTGTTTTTTGAGATAAATCCTGTTATGTCAGTTTGGGACAAGTGACAATTATCTCTACTATTATTATTGCTAGCCATATACACATCTCTAGTGCAGAAACTGTGTTTTGTTGTGAGTGAATGTAGATTAATCAACTTAACCCAATTAATACTACATACTACTATCTCTGATCTTTACGAACTGTTTTCTACTAACTAAATGTTTTGGAGAGTTAACAATAAAGTGGGTGTTTTGATATTGCCTTTGAATCTATAGTTGTATGAAACTTCAAATGTCTGGGTTCCTATTAATCATTTAGCCACCAGTGTTTGGCCCAACCCATTGTGGGAATTGGCATGCATCTATTTATGATAGGCCAAATTAAAAATCTATTGTGATAGTCTTTACTACTTTTTTATGCATCGCTTAACAACGTTGTGGGAATACATGTATACAAAATTAGTAAAGACAATCATATCACAACAAGTTTGTGATTTGGCCTATTGCAACCAAAAGGGCTGAATGCCATTGCCACCAAGGGGGGTTGGCCACTGATAACAGGAACCCGCACATACGTTGTTCTCTTTAAACCCAAATAATATTATACACAACACCAATCATACACATGAAGCTAGTAATTTTCCGAAGTATATATGAAACTACTATCAAGAAAACTTTCACCACTAGCTGCTCAAAAGGCCATCAAAACTATGCTGCTAGCAGATGCAGGTAAAACAAGTGGCAAAGAAAACTAATTCAATTGAAATTCATTCTGTGTGGTAGTAGCATAGTCTAAAACTTACGATTCTTTATTACTAGAAACTTACTTTAGAAATGGGAAGCTGCCGAATTACTACAGTTTGGGGTATATTATCATTTTTCATCCCAAAAGTTTATAGCAAAGTTGAAACATAAATTGCCACACCAATTTCACAATTATTAAGTATAATCTACTAAAACTGGAAACCAATAATCCTATGAAAGATCCAGTAGGCAAAAGATAGAAAAGTGAAAAAGATGCTCCAAAGGCCCTAAGCTGCAGTGCTGATCGGTGCAGGATAAAGAAGTAGCAAAGAAAACTAATTTCATGCTACATGCAGTAGTGGCCTTATCAAAACTCAAGGGCTATTTATACTAACCTGCTGAATACAGTTTGGGGTATCATTATCAGTTTCATCAAAAGTGTTTTTAGCAATTATATCTGTTAAGGCTCACTCAAATCAATCTCCATACTATGAGGAACCTCAGCCTTTACCCCATTCCGCAATTCTAGCCACAACAAAACATTGATTCAGTTTTAATGGTGATTCTAAAGGAATTTTTGTTGCTAATATTTGGAGTTTAACGATCAGGCATTTCTGGTCAGGAGATTTTCATGGTGACGTATTTCACACCATGGATCATTGCCTTCCTGAGTTTCCAAGAGGTCCCTCTTAGCATTACAATCCACCACTAGTTTGGTAGATTCTCAGCCATCAGTGATTAGAAAACAGAACCATAGTAAGTTTTAACAATTAAATAACCAAAGAAAACAGAACCATAGAAGTACCTTGATGAGTTTCTTCAGTAGTGATGGAAATGCAGCAAAGAATATGGTCAAGCTCTCAGGCGGGTTAGAGCGAATGCAAGTATCTCAGAGTCGGTAACGTGGTTGAGAAAGATAATTGTACTACTCAGATAAGACTGAATCAGAGGCTCTGAGTCTTTCCATTTTTGAGTTTTCTTCAACCCCAGAACAGTATGCTTCTCGCAGTCAGGGCTCGGGATTTCTAAATGTGTTCGAAATATGTTATCGGCTTCACGAAGGGTAAAGTTCACTATCTTAACGAACGTCTTGCTACTTTGAATTCTCTGTGAGATTGCATCGATGGCATCACCAGATCCATATTGACAGGCAGCTCGGTATGCATTCAACAGATTAGGAAGAACAGACAAGTTCTTTTCCTCTAAAATCAGTCGACACCAGGAATCAATTATTGCAGTAGTCAAAGGCTTGCCAATGCTGGAATCAGCTTCCACCATATCCTGGCCACTAGTTTCGGCTTCTTCATCAGAATCCTGCCACAACCAAACCCAAAAATATTGGAAGAAAAACTCTAACGAGGACAATACAGATTTCATAACTCTAAGCTGGTGAAGCAAATCAAGTAACAGATTACATATAACCCCGGCAATTTATTATAAAAAAAAAAGTTTTGGTAGAATTCTCATTCCAAATAACTCTAAGATTAGCACAATACAAAGAAGGTATGAAGCTCAAACAACTTACACTATAATCACTATCTTGCTCAAGTTCATCAGCACGAGCTTCCAAAAATTCTGCAAATTCTGGATCCTGAATCAAAAAAGAAAAACACGAAAATCAAACATCAATAGGCTGAAACAGACACGGGAGAACCAGTAATGCAGGAAGTAATGAGCCTCGGCAGGCAAACAGATTCCTAGATGCACAAGTGAGCAAACAATAAATGTCAGGAAACAAAGATATTCAAGATATGTACATCTAAATCCAGTATCTAAAATCGAAAATGAAAATAAAGTTACTGAAATTTCAACTACTATAGCAAACACTGATGTTATGAATCTTACAATGTCCTACTAGGTCAGTTGGTTGCCAACAAAATCTACATCAATTTCTAGATATTGGGACGACCATTGATCTGAGGCCCAAAGATGAACATTAGATACTCGCTAGTTTTTACTCACATAATTCTCAAACCAACAGGATAACCAAATCGACAATGCTCCAAGAGATTAAGCTATAATTCTCAAACCAACAGGATAACCAAATCGACAATGCTCCAAGAGATTAAGCTGATGGAAATACCATAGTGGATACGTAGTGCATCAGACAGAATCCCACATACATCGACAATAATACAGATCGTAGACTAGAATATTAACTTATAGCATACCAACTACCGATACAAACTCTAGGGTGCAAATACCACATTAAGGTTCATAACAATTATACTGGAAGCCTATAAAAGCACTGGCAGTGGCAAGGATTAATAATATACTGCAGCTTTAAGGAACACTCAGTCCATTAAAATAATATCTAATCAACATAATCTACTGAATTCAATTTTAGGGTGATTTTTTACTCAGCATTTATAAATTACAAGTCCTAACATACTCAGTTCTAATTTTTGGTTGTTGCCACATGAAACATTCCCTTCAATATCTTTTACATATCAAACCTACTCACACTTATCTTATTTTCACTACTTTGCTCCAATTTCACAATTACAGCAAAAGCATCAATTATTATCAGTATTGATAGGTTTCGGATTCTCAAACAAACTCACACTACTCGTAAAGTTACTCGTTGCATTTATTTACAGTAATGCACCATTACCTTTTTGATCAGGCGGTCCAATTTCTTCTTTTGCTTGGCAAGTTCCAAACGAAGTTCCTTGTTCTGCGCCTGTAAAGGCCTATCATTGCCCTCAGCTGCAAAAAACCATTCTCTCTTTAATAAGTTACAAACCTAAAAATCACTAATGCACTAACACACAACAAATTCAACTATTCAACTGCTAGATTTTCCAAATTTTAGGAGGCGGGAGCCATCCCTACATTAGACATAGCTACATTCAGATTTCTAATTCTACATTAAGATTATCTCGTGGATGTAACGACAGAAATGATTCAATATATCGTACATGCCAAGTTAAGAAACATCATAACAGAAATATATAAATAAATATTACTGATAACAGATGAGGTTACCACGATCTGAATGTTAACAAAAGTCAAACAAACTAAAAACAAATGGATCGTAACTAAAGCTCAAATGCAGTGTAACTAGAGTAAACACAGGATTACTTTGGATCTTCTGAGTACCTAACCATACATCGATTTTCCCGACAAATCAAACAGTCCAAATTGAATTTAAGCAAGTATATCTGATGATATTTACTTTTGCCACTGAAAACATTCTCACTGGCTTGGATACAGATATTAGTGATTATTTTCTACCAAAGAAAAAACTATACACCCTAGGTAACGAAGTGCATAAATTTTACAGCTACTAGTTCCAAAAGTACTAGTAGTTAGCCATTCACTTTATTTAAAACCCATTAACAACAATGACATGTAAATTCTGATACAAGATCAGTTACACTTACGGAATGAGAATGTGATGGTTTATAACATGTTATAGTTTGTTGCTGTTGTCGAAGATAGTAAGCCCAATGACAGTTTTATGCAACTAACGATACGGCATGTATGTATCATTGTATTTTTAAAAACATACATCACTTACAAGCCACAAATTTTAATGAGAGGTCAAACAATCCAACGATCAAAAACACCAAAACACATAACTTCCCATATTTCATACCTACATACATTTATAATAACAATATTCATCACTATTTTACGGTTTTCTAATTTCTCTCTCTAGAAAATCAAAAGGGGGCGCTTGAAAATTCTCAAAACTAGGTTTTTTTTTTTGTATTTTACGGTTTTTTTGTATTTCAAGGGTTTAATGTCTCAAATTCATAAATGGATAATAGATAATAAACCCTTGATTCTCACTTCAATTTCATTCCAAGTAGCGTTTTTTCCACGAATTTTTGCATTTTGTTTGGGTTTCTAACCTGATTCATCGTCGCTTTCGCCTGCAGCATCATACGCACCTTCAGAGGTCTGTTTAGTAGTAATTCACAAAACCCATTTCAGTCAAATCCAAACACACAAATCATCAAATTGATGAAAAATTGAAAATTATCCCACCAACCTCTGGAAGAAATTCATCACTATCAGAACCCTCTTCAATCGAATCATCGGTTTCATACCCATCGAATACAGGCACGAGTGAAACATCTCCAACAGCTACATCATCTTCGTAATTTTCAACATCTAAATCCTTTTTAGGAAGAGTTTTATGTGTAGGACCATCTTTCTTCTCTCCTCCTACATTAACAATAACAAATCTATAAGACCACTGCAAAAATTTAACTCAAACAGAAAAAAAATCAGGATTACAGTCATTTTAGTTTATAGAAATTCTTACTTGGTTTCTTTTTAAACATAGCCTTTTGCTTTCGCCTCTTCTTCATCACAGACGGAAGATGTTTCTTGGCGAATTTCCTCGCTTTCTTCCCGAGTTTCGACATTTTTGCTCTCGATTTGCTTAGCTAGGGTTTCAGAGAGGGAGAACCAAGAAGACCAAAATAGGGGTTTGGGAATTAGCTTTTAGGGTTTAAAGCGAGGTTTGAAAAACGGGTCACGGCTCGGGTCACTGACACTGTAGGCGTGACCGTTATATCGTTTCCAGCCAGGTGAAAGACGTTTGGGCAAAAAACGCGTTATATAAGAAAAAAATGCGTTTTTGGGGCGTTTTTTGAAAATAACAGGCATTGTAACGGTTAAATAGAAAATAAAAAAAAATTATGATCTCAATTTCCTATGTAACGGTTATAACGCATGCGGAAAACGTTTTTAACGCTGGCCTAAAAAACGTTGTTACTTTTTTTTTTTTTTAATACTCTTTACGCATCTAAATAGATGACCTATTAATTTTTAAATTTTGTCCAACTAATAAATGACCTATATCATTAAGAAATTCTAATACTACCATTTTATTTGATTATTGTTAGTATACGAAATGTGTATAATTCGATAGTCATGTTTATATTCTTTAGTAACAGATCAAGGATCCCAATCAAAGCTGCAGGTAACTAAGAATAACTTCATTTTATTATATATATATATATATATATATATATATATATATATTGGGAATATATTAATCATTAATTTCTTTCTATTTTTGTCGAATAGGTAAGAAATTGGCATCGAATATGGCACATTTTTCTCGGGTTCCTTGTCAGCTTCACGTATTGGACTTGATGTTGGAAGATATGGAAAAATTCCCCTTTGTTAAAGATGTGATCGGAGAAGCAAGACAAATTAGCAAATTTATTTACAATCATGGTTGGGTTCTTGTTAGATTTCGACAACATTCTCGCAGACGCAACTATCATACCGGGCTTAACAAGGTTTTCAACGAATTTTATTGCAATCAAAAGCATCATTGATCAACGTAATGCTATCGAGAGCCTATTTCCTGACAAGGAATTTCAAAATCGATGAGGAAAAACTGAACAAGCTAGACAAGTGAGGAATATTATTTTCAAATGAGATGTTCAGACGACGTGTCAAAATGCATGCATAATGGTTGGTCCTTTATTGAAAATGATTCGTTTCTTGGACTCAGACAAACCCACCATATGCTATTTGTTCCATGCACTTGCTACATGTGTGGAAACTATACAAATGGGTATGAGATCAAATCGAAATGCTTCTATCGTGGGTGTAATAAAGAAATGATGGAAAAGTCAGTTGAGTTCTCCTCTTCATGCTGCATCATATTTTCTCAATCCTTATTACATCTTTAACCCGGCAACTAATCTCATCAATAATGAAATTTCTGAGCCGCAAATTTGTCTTACTGAAGTTATATCAAAAATGGTTAGTGGCCCGCAAGAACCAGCACAATGCATGCTAGAGGTACAAAATTACTAATAATATCTCCAAATATGTATAATTAAGTAATTTGAATTTCTAGTAACAATTGTACTTTTCTTTGTAGGCAGGAAGAATGTGAATGATGCAAGGTCAATTTGTTTTGATATCATTAGCACGTATTGCAGCTCAACATGGTGATTTTGTAAGTTGGTGTTTATCTTATGGTGTTGAGTGTCCATCCCTCCAAAAGATTGCAGTAAAGATATTAAGTCAATCAAACACATCGTCTGGATCGGAGAGGAATTGGAGTGTGTTTGAAAGAATCCACACCAAACTACGGAATCGTTTACTTTCATCGAGATTAAATGATCCGGTGTATGTCCAAAGACAATTTGAAGTTGGAGCAACAAAGAATAAAAGGTAAAGCAATGAGACATAACATTGATGTTCACGAATGCGTTCATAGTCCGAGGGATGACAATATGCTTGACTGGATAATGGGGAAGATGAAACAGGTTATACCTCAAGAAGAACAGTGGTTAAATATGCTAGAAGAGGAGGCCGTTAATAATCCAGAGCATGTCCCTCTACCATACAACTGGCATGATCCTGAAGTTCAAATCCCATACGAAAGGTGTAGCGATTGGAGAATTTTCGATTCCAACGGTGTGGAGTTACGACCCGTTTGTGTGCTCTCGACTCTACGATATGCCACTCAAAAAAACTAGACTTTCAAAAAAAGGACCAATCGATTAAGGGTCAAGTAAATGTTTTAATTGTCGTGAGTAGTTCGATACCACCACCATCGGCCAGTGCCAATAGTCTTCCGGGTAGCCACCGAGGTGGTGGGGTGCCCCAGTGGGCCTGACAACACACACCGTAGATGGTATGAACTGCCTTGCAGTAACCATTCCTTTTCAGATGATATAAGTTACCTCGCACGATAATAACCATTGCCTAACTCACTAGCCGAGGCAGATGATATGAATTACCTTGAAAGGTAATAATCATCTCTTGTTTCACGATCGTATGGTTATCAAATGGTATGAATTATCACGAAGACGCAACAATCATCTCATTATTAGGTAATATGAACGACCAAGATCGCAACTACCTCTTACCAAAACATTTTATAAGCTTTGCTAGGGTTGCAATCATCTCCAAATAGATGGTAAGAACTGCCAAGCAAACAACCAACACTTTCGGATGATATGAACAACCTTGCATAGTTGTGCTTTGAACCGCATAGTTGCTGCCTACGTACCCTCTCCGTTGCTCGAAGGGATCAAGCACGACCGTAGTTCGTCAATTGGTCATTTTAGATAATATGAACTACCCCGAACAAGAGCAATTATCTCTAAAAATATCAAGTAAACTTATTTTAGTTGCAGTATACACAATGAGTTACGAGTAAGGCACTAAGTAAGGAAAAGATGGCCACTCCAATCACTAGTATGATATTATGTAGGAAAAATACTTAAAGAAAAGGGAAAAATTGAAAAATAATCCATACCAAATTAACAATTCAAATGAGATATTTATACTACATGCACACAAACGAGCAATTCAAACCAAATATGTACACAACAAATAATAAGAAGACTTTTGTACATAATTTGCATATTGGCTAAAAGAAGTCAGGGAACTTGTGGCCTGATCTTGGAGTTCCTAAAGTAGGTGGGTGGGTCTTAATATCAAGATATGAACTTACCAACACACAACTATTCCCCTGAAAAACTTATAGTCCGAATAAGCCACCACTATCACAATGCTTGCAAATTCAACGGCATTAATATGAGCTTAACAAGTAACAAAGTCCAAAGCTTAAGCCTTCAACTGTTATGTAAATTTAGTAATGTGACGTCAATATTCTTTTCAAGGCTACATGACCATATAAGTAACTTAGTAGACCAAATTTAGTTCAACCTTCATACCACACCTAAGATCATTAATCTCATACAATGAAAATTAATATATGGTGTTTTCTTTCTAAAAATTAATATTCTACACCTTCCGTTAGCTACAGACTAAAATAAGCTATGATGTTACTCACATTTTACCCATATATAATTCATGCTACCAATTAGTTAGCAGTGGCAGTTGAAATAATGTACCTAAATTGGATCAGTGATGTCACTAGAAACACACAGTGAGCTTAGCTACACATTACCATTATGAGCTCAATTATTTAGTTAGCCTATACGACATCAGCTCACCAAAACAAGAAATATACTTCTAAATGGACATCATCCAATTCTTAACTCAATTTTCGCATAGATTGCCAAACTGTAGTCAGACATCTGTACGAGCACTATATAAGTACTACCAGTTTAAGCTCAATGTCCATACAAGCCAATTCAATAGATTCCAAACTGAATCCACAATTTATTACTACAAATTCATTCTCAAGTGTACAAAATGCCATAATATCATTGCAGACTACCGAACCACGGCATTGACACGAGTATTATTTACATACGTATAAGAGGAACAAAATGATAATAATTAAGATGACGATTTCGTGGAAACACTTGTATGTCGAACTATTATAGTCTAGAAGCTTATTTATTTCCTATCAATAATCATCAATAACATGTTCCTTTTACAAAGAAAATTAAGAAATTAAGTTGACAACAACATACCCTGGATAAGCGAGAATTAACAACTATTCGAAATGCAATTAAATTAGACGGAGCGAATTTCAGAATCATTATCAACACCACTAGAATCAACAAGTAATTCACTAACAGCATCAGCACCCAACTCTTAGTAATCAAACAGGACCCTACGGTATTTCAGTAAATGGATAATAAGAAACCAAATCAACAACTAACAATTTCAACTTCACCATTATCACCAAACCGCATATACAGTAATAATTTAGAGTTTCTTGAACTAGCTAGTTAGCACTGGCAGTTTAAGCTCATCTAGATATCTAGTTTATTATAAGTTAAACCAAGATTATATCAGTTTAAAACTAGAGCACATACATAAGATGGCATCTCAAGTACTTAAGTTAATTGGCTACCAAAACTAACCAGCAACGTGTATAAAATCCGACCATTAAACATTCAGGCTATAAAGTAAGGATTAAGATTTATACATTTTGTATTAGTACATGCATAAGACACTATCTTGAAATCCATTTCATTAATCAAAAGCACGTATAGTCAAGTATCCTAACTAACAGGGCATGGAAATATTGGTCAATAGAAAATGAGTTGATTAACGAGCTCTTTTCTTGTAATGTCAATCATGGGCCGATGGGTTACCACAACGCCAGCGGTTACCAAAAATGTATTTACAGTTATACAGGCGACATTAATCTGATTCTACAAGGATACAATCATAAGCATTTATCATGGAAGCAACTCAAATCAAAGAGTGCGACAATTAGTAACTGAAATGATAACATATAATTTCAAGGGAATTTAAATACCCATCTTCTAGATGATTAAATTAGCCAAAACTCATAAATAAATCAGCCTATAGTTGCCGAAGTAAATAAGGAACACAATAAGAATTTATACCTCTTTTCTTTCTGGAATTTTGTCGAACAGCTTGTGGGTATCTTGCTGTTGTTGAAGAGAATCCTTGGTTGCTTGGTTTCTAACATTTTCCTTACATCTCCATCACTTCAATTTCGAAAGGTAAAACAAGCCCAACAGTTCTAAGCATTAATGACTCTGAACTGTTCTAAATTTAAGTGATTCCTCCCATTAAATTCAATGGAGACCTACGCCTAAAACCATCTCAGACTCTATCAAATTCTTATCAATTTAGTTAAGTCATTCCTCGCTTCAAATCCATGTTCTCACCATACAAAACACCCACAAAATCCACGGCAATGACTAATTTCTTCTGTATATATTCTTGTTGATTCTTCCAGCCCTAACTTGACCAAAACTCACTCCAACTCCACTAATTCCTGCATGTATACACAAACAACATACAGGGTCGATTTTCTAGTTTCAAATCCGACAACACTTCGAAGGATTAGCACAAAAGAAGAAGTAAAATTTCAAAGAGAAATAATCGCCGGAGACACAGAAGAGAGAGGGGAAGAAGATCCTGGGAAGAATTACAGATCTCCTTAAAACTAAAACTAAAATCGGCAACCTCGTTTTCGTCGTCTCATTGTGACACGTGCTTAGCTGCATGGGTTGTTATTATCGCACCCCAAGACTTTGGTTAAGGCAGACTTTCTATTTAGACACCAATACTTGTTATTTAGGCAGCTTAAAAAGTGTTAGAAACACTTGACTATCAGAGAGTTAGGCACTCTAGGTGCGTAAATTTACCAATGGGTTCATTTAAACCCGAGAAAATGAACTGGAGTGTCACACCATTAACCCCTTCGAAAGAACTTCGTCCCGAAGTTCAAAATAAAATAGGAAGTAAAGAGACTTACCCGTAGTTATCGCACAAGTAGAAGTTTGGTGAGTTCCAACCGCAGGGCCCCATTAGAACTGAATCGCTTCGATACCAATCAGAAAGGAGACCAGAGAATTTTCGCCCAACGGCGGGTGACGACCCGTTGTGTGCTCGACTCTCCGATATGCCACTCAAAAACTAGACTTTCAAAATTTCGGACCAATCCGATTAAGGGTCAAGTAAATGTCGAGAATTGTCGAGTAGTTCCGGATACCGGCCACCATCTACCCAAAGGCCAATAGTCTTCCGGTAGCCACCGAGGTGGTGGGGTGCCCAGTGGGCTCCGACAACACACACCGCATCGACGGGTGAGGAATGGCCGGTGCCAATGTCGTGGTAGTTTTGGTTACAACCACCATCGCCAGGTGCCAATGGTCTTCCCAGGTAGCCACCCATAGGTGGGGTGCCCCAAAGATGGCCTCGACAATCTCACCGTCCTGCACGGTTCGTCCGTATATAATGGGGGTGCCAATTATTGCCCCCAGTAGATGGTATGAACTGCCTTGCAAAGAAGAACCATTCCTTTCGGATGATATAAGTTACCTCGCACGATAATAACCATTGCCTAACTCACTAGCCGAGGCAGATGATATGAATTACCTTGAAAGGTAATAATCATCTCTTGTTTCACAGACTGTATGGTTATCAAATGGTATGAATTATCACGAAGACGCAACAATCATCTCATTATTAGGTAATATGAACAAAGCCGCATCGCAACTACCTCTTACCAAAACATTTTATAAACTGCTAGGGTTGCAATCATCTCCAAATAGATGGTAAGAACTGCCAAGCAGCAACCAACACTTTCAGATGATATGAACAACCTTGCATAGTTGTGCTGAACCGCATAGCGGCTGCCTACGTACCCTCTCCGTTGCTCGAAGGGATCAAGCACGACCGTAGTTCGTCAATTGGTCATTTTAGATAATATGAACTACCCCGAACAGTAGCAATTATCTCTAAAAATATCAAGTAAACTTATTTTAGTTGCAGTATACACAATGAGTTACGAGTAAGGCACTAAGTAAGGAAAAGATGGCCACTCCAATCACTAGTATGATATTATGTAGGAAAAATACTTAAAGAAAAGGGAAAATTGAAAAATAATCCATACCAAATTAACAATTCAAATGAGATATTTATACTACATGCACACAAACGAGCAATTCAAACCAAATATGCGTACACAACAAATAATAAGAAGACTTTTGTACATAATTTGCATATTGGCTAAAAGAAGTCAGGGAACTTGTGGCCTGATCTTGGAGTTCCTAAAGTAGGGGTGGGTCTTAATATCAAGATATGAACTTACCAACACACAACTATTCCCCTGAAAAACTTATAGTCCGAATAAGCCACCACTATCACAATGCTTGCAAATTCAACGGCATTAATATGAGCTTAACAAGTAACAAAGTCCAAAGCTTAAGCCTTCAACTGTTATGTAAATTTAGTAATGTGACGTCAATATTCTTTTCAAGGCTACATGACCATATAAGTAACTTAGTAGACCAAATTTAGTTCAACCTTCATACCACACCTAAGATCATTAATCTCATACAATGAAAATTAATATATGGTGTTTTCTTTCTAAAAATTAATATTCTACACCTTCCGTTAGCTACAGACTAAAATAAGCTATGATGTTACTCACATTTTACCCATATATAATTCATGCTACCAATTAGTTAGCAGTGGCAGTTGAAATAATGTACCTAAATTGGATCAGTGATGTCACTAGAAACACACAGTGAGCTTAGCTACACATTACCATTATGAGCTCAATTATTTAGTTAGCCTATACGACATCAGCTCACCAAAACAAGAAATATACTTCTAAATGGACATCATCCAATTCTTAACTCAATTTTCGCATAGATTGCCAAACTGTAGTCAGACATCTGTACGAGCACTATATAAGTACTACCAGTTTAAGCTCAATGTCCATACAAGCCAATTCAATAGATTCCAAACTGAATCCACAATTTATTACTACAAATTCATTCTCAAGTGTACAAAATGCCATAATATCATTGCAGACTACCGAACCACGGCATTGACACGAGTATTATTTACATACGTATAAGAGGAACAAAATGATAATAATTAAGATGACGATTTCGTGGAAACACTTGTATGTCGAACTATTATAGTCTAGAAGCTTATTTATTTCCTATCAATAATCATCAATAACATGTTCCTTTTTACAAAGAAAATTAAGAAATTAAGTTGACAACAACATACCCTGGATAAGCGAGAATTAACAACTCTTCGAAATGCAATTAAATTAGACGGAGCGAATTTCAGAATCATTATCAACACCACTAGAATCAACAAGTAATTCACTAACAGCATCAGCACCCAACTCTTAGTAATCAAACAGGACCCTACGGTATTTCAGTAAATGGATAATAAGAAACCAAATCAACAACTAACAATTTCAACTTCACCATTATCACCAAACCGCATACAGTAATAATTTAGAGTTTCTTGAACTAGCTAGTTAGCACTGGCAGTTTAAGCTCATCTAGATATCTAGTTTATTATAAGTTAAACCAAGATTATATCAGTTTAAAACTAGAGCACATACATAAGATGGCATCTCAAGTACTTAAGTTAATTGGCTACCAAAACTAACCAGCAACGTGTATAAAATCCGACCATTAAACATTCAGGCTATAAAGTAAGGATTAAGGATTTATACATTTTGTATTAGTACATGCATAAGACACTATCTTGAAATCCATTTCATTAATCAAAAGCACGTATAGTCAAGTATCCTAACTAACAGGGCATGGAAATATTGGTCAATAGAAAATGAGTTGATTAACGAGCTCTTTTCTTGTAATGTCAATCATGGGCCGATGGGTTACCACAACGCCAGCGGTTACCAAAAATGTATTTACAGTTATACAGGCGACATTAATCTGATTCTACAAGGATACAATCATAAGCATTTATCATGGAAGCAACTCAAATCAAAGAGTGCGACAATTAGTAACTGAAATGATAACATATAATTTCAAGGGAATTTAAATACCCATCTTCTAGATGATTAAATTAGCCAAAACTCATAAATAAATCAGCCTATAGTTGCTGAAGTAAATAAGGAACACAATAAGAATTTATACCTCTTTTCTTTCTGGAATTTTGTCGAACAGCTTGTGGGTATCTTGCTGTTGTTGAAGAGAATCCTTGGTTGCTTGGTTTCTAACATTTTCCTTACATCTCCATCACTTCAATTTCGAAAGGTAAACAAGCCCAACAGTTCTAAGCATTAATGACTCTGAACTGTTCTAAATTTAAGTGATTCCTCCCATTAAATTCAATGGAGACCTACGCCTAAAACCATCTCAGACTCTATCAAATTCTTATCAATTTAGTTAAGTCATTCCTCGTTTCAAATCCATGTTCTCACCATACAAAACACCCACAAAATCCATGGCAATGACTAATTTCTTCTGTATATATTCTTGTTGATTCTTCCAGCCCTAACTTGACCAAAACTCACTCCAACTCCACTAATTCCTGCATGTATACACAAACAACATACAGGGTCGATTTTCTAGTTTCAAATCCGACAACACTTCGAAGGATTAGCACAAAAGAAGAAGTAAAATTTCAAAGAGAAATAATCGCCGAGAATTACAGATCTCCCTTAAAACTAAAAACTAAAATCGGCAACCTCGTTTTCGTCGTCTCATTGTGACACGTGCTTAGCTGCATGGGTTGTTATTATCGCACCCCAAGACTTTGGTTAAGGCAGACTTTCTATTTAGACACCAATACTTGTTATTTAGGCAGCTTAAAAAGTGTTAGAAACACTTGACTATCAGAGAGTTAGGCACTCTAGGTGCGTAAATTTACCAATGGGTTCATTTAAACCCGAGAAAATGAACTGGAGTGTCACAAAAGGTTACCGGTGAGTGACTTTGTTTATGACTTTGGTAATCTTTCATTTGGAGACAATACACAATGTTATGAGAATGTGAATCCAACATATAATTCTCGTTACACTTCCGATCGCTCTGACCATGGTGTTCAACATATGAACGGAGGATATAATTCTAATATTGATAATAATAATGAAGTAGGTAACAATAATGATGATACTGAAAGAGGTTATGGTAACGATAATGATGGTTATTATGATGATGATACTTGTGCAAACGAAGATAGTCAGTACCCCGACAATGATGACTATGATGTGGAAAGGAACCGTCGAGAAAATAAAGAATACTTGAAAAAAGGTGGTGCTCGTAGTTGGTTCGCGTAGCTTTTTAAATGATGAATACTAGTTTAACAATCCTATGTTTTTAAAATTTGAAGTTTTTAATCCTGTAGTTAGTTTCCTTGTATCATTTGCCAAAATTTAATTCAAGTTTTTAGCTTTCAACTTAAGAAAAAAAAATCAAAAGAAATGGTAAGAAAATTATTTACACGGTTTTAACGTGCGTGATAACGGGGAAAATAGTTCTAAAAAACGCACGTTAAAATGTTATTTAGAAGAAAAAAACATTCAAACTAATTTTAGAAAAACGGTTATAACGTGTATGAAAACTGAAAAACGGTACTAAAAAACTGCCGCTTTTTCCTATTTATCGGTATAATAAAGACACGGGTTTGGGGACCCTCATGGCGACGGTATATGGGTGTGACCGTTTGAACGGCCGTTTTTTCGGTAAAAACTGACCTTTTTAAAACCTTGGTTTAAAGGAAGAGGATGGATATGTTAGGCGCAACCAGGATATTTTTCTAAGGGGGCGGCTTAAGATCTGGGGCCTTACAGTGGTCGCGGTTCCCCCAATGGCTCGTTCTTTTGGGATCGGTTATGTTTAGATTGCCCAAATAGTTCAAAGTTAAATAATATCTCAAAAATAATAATAAAAAAAAGAAAATCATCACAAGCTCGGTTTACTAAAAAGAAAAGACTAATGTTTAACGAGTGAAACACCCCATTGTCAGTATAAAAAAGATCTTTGCAATCTACAGCTTGTAAATTTGTCGGATGTTGTGGGCAAAATTATGGTTGGATTGGCCAATCGTGGTGGACTGTGGCTGGTCTTGATTATAGCCCAAACTTATGTCTGGACAGTCGCCGCAGCCCATGTTTGGGAAGCACAAAATTGTATTGGTTTTCTTACTGTGTTCAACCATCTTGCAAGCACATTATTGTTTGTGAGGATTGTTTCGACCAAGTATTGAGTATTTTTACGCGTCTTCTAAGAATCTAATTGATAAATATTCTTTAGCTTCCTCCGATATCCCTAATGTGGTTGTTATTTTTTCCCCCAGTTTTATTTTAACTTTTCCTTCAAAAATCTTGGTTTCTGTAAATTTATAAGCTTTACACAATGACATACTAAGAAAAATAAATGATGTGAAATGAAACTTCAATGAATTAGTTTGTTACAAAAGCTGCGTAAAATTTGGCTTGGTTTGATCTCGGACTCATGGTATTGTGTTAAGTTTTGTAAAATGATATCAGTCATCCGTGTGTAGCCTGTTTCTTTAGAAGTTGCTTTTTAACTTCTTTAAGAGCAACCACAGTGGTCGACTAAAACCAAAAATTTGGTCGAAAACCTGACACTGCGGAGAGGGGTAAAGAGCAAATACCATACTAAAACCAAAAAGCAAACTATATTTGGTCTTTGGTTTGATCTTTGGTCGGGCGAAGTTTAAAGGTTGCGCCTGGTGGGGCGAAGATTAAAGTTACGCCCGAATTTAAACAAAAATAATAATAAATAAATGGGGCGCAACTTTAAAGTTGTGCCTGGAAAAAGAAAAAGAAAAAAAAATGGGGCACAACTTTAAAATTGCGCCCACCAAATTTGGATTTACCACCGTAGCGTCGCACCACGAAGTAAACCCATTTTTTTCATTTTTTTGTTTTTGTTTTTAGTCTTTGGTTATAGTCTCCCCACTGCAGTTGCTCTAAGCTTTACAAATACCAAATTACATGCTAAGAAAAATAAACATAAATAATTGATACGATATAAAACTTTTAAGACTTAACTACTTTGTTACACAAGTCACACAAAATTTATTGGCTTATTATGGTCTTGTACTCATGGTACCATGTTGAGTTCCCTAAAAAAAATATATTTATTCGTGTGTAATATGTTTAAATACCACTCTGACATGTGGTTTTTAAAAATTATACAAGCAAAAAAGTAAGAAATCTATTTGGATATACATTTTTAATGACTTTTAGAAGCAAAAAAAAATTAATTTTAATGACGCAAAGTGTTTTTTCTTTTGATATGTGGAATTAATTTTCACTATCGAAAAACCAAAACCGCTTCTACTTTTGGCATCTAAACATCTTCATAGTCAATCTTGAAATAAAATATTGATATATTACTTAGTTCGCTCAACAATCAAAAGATCATTCGAATTTTATTTGGTTCTTCTTACAAAATAAAAAGTTGACTAATACAAAATTTTATTGGGTTCTTCTAACCGAAAAAAGAAAAACATAGAAATAAAATTAAACTCATAAAGCAATAATTGACATACTTAGGAATCCTAGTTTGGATTTCCATTTAATTTGGGTACACGTACGAAAACTTAGTATTTGTTTATCGTTTGTCACCGAATTTATCGAAGGATATTTAATTCTTGAATTTTTAGGAGAAAGTATCAGTCATCTGCAACTGAATGCATATGTAGCACTAGTGAACTTAGAACTTGGAAGATCCCCTCAATAATACTTACTTTCAGGCCTACAAATAGAAAACGTTTAATTCGGCGCTTGACATTTTGCTATCTACCCCAAAGGTGAGTCCAAATTCGTGCACCCCTCAAAACCGGGATGCACATTCTGGCCCACATCATTCGTTTATTTTACCTTATCTGGTTTTGCAAAACAAGTTTTGCTTTTTATTTGTATAAAATTCCATAGGAAATATATGAAAATAAAGGTTGCGCTCGTTTTTTTTAGGAATGGATTCTCTATCTTCCTTGCCGATAAAAAAAATAAAATGAAAAATCTACTCAAACCAGGGATGGATTCATCTTTTATAAACTCAAACAAGCAGAACTTGACATGTTTGTTCTACACTTTTATTAGAAACCCTAGCGCAACAACATTATGGAAGATCAAAATAAAAATTATGATTCCGATGGTAATCGAGCTCGTGAAGATTTAACAATGGAGGTTAAAAAAATATTTGTTTTCCTTCTCTTATTTTTTTCTAGTAAGATCTTACAAATTATATGAAATTCACTGTCGTGAATTTATGGGTTTTTGTCTTCTTTGTAATATTTTAATTCATAAGAGCGATGAAATGGGTTTACCAATCCAGGGTCAGTCGTGGAACAATATCTAAATTTGAGGATTTCTAGTATTGAATATTTTTACTCATCTTCTAAGAACTTAATTGATAAATATTCTTTAGTTTCCTCCAATATCTTACTAATGTCGTTGTTAATTTTGTCTCCAGTTTTATTTTAATTTTTCCTTTCAAAAACTTGGTTTCTGCAAATTTATAAGCCTACAAATAAATAAACAAATGATGTGAAATAAATTTTGAATGACTAATTATTTTGTTATAAAAGCCGCGTAAAATTTGGCTTCTTACGAACTTGGACTCATGTTACTGTGTTAAGTTTTGTAAAATGATATCAGTCGCTCATGTATAACTTGTTTGGATTTCACTTTAGAATTTTTTTTTCCGACTTCTTTAAACTTTACACATACCAAACGACATGCTAAGAAAAACAAACATAAATGATTGATACAAAATAAAACTTTTAAGACTAACTAGTTTCTTATACAAGTCGCACAAAATTTATTGGCTTACTATTACGGTACTGCAAGTGACGCACAATGATTACGCGTTACAGAGTTGCAGGCCAAGTCAGAGTTCCGCCGTAATGGTGCAATGCGAAGCCATAATAGCGCAACGTAAGCTATAATAGCGCAACGCAAGCCATAATATCGGTATTTTGTAAAGCACATTTGGCTAAGTAATGTTCTTATGTAAAGCACATTTGGCTAAGTAATGTGCCAAACCTTCAAGCACATTTGACCGTCAAGCACTAAGATAGTGGCACCCTGCAGGGCCAGTGAAGCGCAAGAGTGGAGCTACACTGTAAAGCACATTTGGCTAAGTAATGAAGCTTATTGGCCGACACAATGAAGCTTCATTGAAGGTTTGGCAAGACATGGCCAAAGTGACGGATGCAACATGCGATGTTGGCATCGATGCATATCCATGGAATTGAGTTGGCCCAAGCTCAAGGAGGATGCAAGAGTGAAGAATAGACTAAGAGTTGGTCTATGGCATATATTCAAGGTTGGCCAAAGCTTGAATAATGCAAACAAGTTGGTAATGCAAGAGTTGCATTACTATTGTCAAGCTAATTGGCGAAGTGAAGCATATATGACGCATGAGTAACTAGAGTGAGCTTAAGGAGCTGGCATTGATGTTTGAAGCTTAAGAAATGTTCGTGCCTGAGTTTATAATGATAAGAATGTAGGGACAAGAGGGCTGAACGTTGGCGCAAGACAGAATCCAGTATGGCACAACAAGTGTGCAATACGGCTCAAGTGACGGTTATAAGTTGGTTATTGGCTTCACAAGTGTGCCAAAGGTGCGATACAAGTCAGAAGGTTTATGAAATGAGTTCATAGCCTTAGTAGAGTGTCCCTAACCGTTCAAGACAAGTGTGGCTTCAATCTGCATGACAACACAAAAGGTGGCAGTTGAAAAGCAGATTGGCGGTTATGGAAACTACCTGATGGGACACATGGTTGTTCCATACGTGTGCAAGTGTTGTGCACGGTTTTGGCTAGTGAGTTTGCTGTATAAATAGTCCTAAGGAGTGGGAAAAATCAGTAGGCTTACATAGGAGAGTTAGTCTCATGTTTGAGAGAGTTAGGCATTCACCAAGAGGGTGAATGGCCTGTTTTTGGTCCATGTGATGGACGAGTTTTGTAATCTTCCTTTAGTGCAATAAAATGGGTTTGTTGCAGTATATATTTGTGTTCATTAATTTGCTGATGTTGTGTGAGAATTGGTTAAGTACATGGCAGAACCTCTTATGCTTATGGGGCATGAAGAGTTAGAGAGAAAGAAGAAAAGACTTCCGTTGCGAAATGCCTTATGAGTGAAGGCAGATGCGTACTTTGGTGTAAGTATGCAAGGATGAATGATTTTGGGTGAAGTTGATTCACTGAACCACAATCATTGCCGGTCATGACCCATGAAAATTTTAGGCGATTAAATGGGCGTGTGACAACAGGTATCAGAGCTGTGTTAGGGGACACAGTTGCTGATTTTTCTCTCTTTTACTCAAGTTAATGTCATTTGTTTGTCAAATTCAGTGAAGAATTGTTTGGGTTTCACTAGTATGGAGACTAGAAGAAGTTGATCTTGTGTGGAAAGATCAATTGGAATGAACTTGAAGCTTGAAGTAGCAAAGAGGCCATGAAAGTTTATGACAAAGGTGTCAAAATTCCAGCCCAAAGTGTTAGGCGAACGCGCAAGAATCATTGAAGACCGGGTTTTCAAGTGATTGCATGAAAAAACTAAGGAGTATGCCGACTTCTATGGTGCAAGTCAGGTGTTAAAGTCCATGTCTCTCACAAATATGCGAAGATAATGCATTTGGAATGCATTGGTTCGTAGTGTTATCAGTAGCGAGTACATTACAAGTTGTAATGGGAATTTTAGGGGAAATTCCCGAATACAAAGAAGTTGATGGCCTTTGCAGTGTCAAAGTAGATGAAGAACATGTCTATGTGATAGATTGAAGGTGTTTTCATTGTAGCCAGTTGATGGAAGATTAAAGTTATCTCTCTCGAATGCATGTACCTTGGTGGTAATGCAAAGTCTGGTTGCGAACCAGCATGTTTATGGCAATGTGATTCCATAAATGAAGAATTGGATGACCAATTCTTATCTAGCATAAAGCTTATGGAAAATTTGAAGAAATAAGCGCAAGTTAGGAAAACCGATACACCACGGTCTTGCGTTTGCAAAGAGTTCTTCGTTGATGCTAGATGAGCACAAGGAGTGTGCTTGCACTGGTTTATGAGTGGGATCAGTATGCTTGGACAAGGGTGTCCAAAGACCTCGCATTTGATCGTAACCACAAGCGGATGTTCTTGTCGTTGCAAATCAACAATTGTTGATACTCAAGTTGATTTTGGCGAAGGGGGAAAGACAAGAGTAACCAGTTGTGCATGGGCAGTAAAATGAGTTCAAAGTTTGAAGAAGAATGCAACATTCTTGCTTCATGGAACGTAGGCAGTGGCGCCTCATTTGCAAGGATTGTGCCTTGTTAATATTGTCCAAGATAGTTGTCCGCGGAAGTCATTGAGTGATATGACTTTGCTGAGCTCTATGGTGATGCTCAGAATCACCAATTAAAGTCCGTTCCAGCTGTGCAAAGGTGCACAAGTTTGTGTCAAGATTTGGGTGCTAATTGGCATAGCATGTATGCAACAGTAGCATGCGCCAAATGGGATTTGGGCATGGCCAGAATGCATAATGCGAGAAGAAATGCAAGTTAGGCAAATTGTGGATGCGGGAAAGATAAGGACAAAGTAGTGGTGATGCATAATGATGGCATGTGGCCATTATTGAAGAAATCTTCATGAAAGCTAAAGCAAAATGATAGCATCAGTCTAAAAGGAGTATTCAACTAATTGTCAATTATAGTGTGCTTCGTTATGGGAGTGGCATACGAACGTTGATAGTTGGAAGAGTGCATGTGGCAAAGTGAATTGCTACATTGGGGACAATAGGTGCTGTCTCGCTTCCTTTGTTGCTTAGAAGCAAAGTTGAAGTCAGTATTGCAAGACTTGTTAGGTCTTACAAGTTGCAATCAGTTGGCGCGAGTATTTGCTCAAGTTTGAGTATACTTTCAGTTTGGGTCGAGTGGACCTTGGTGTTGGAATGAAGTCTCTCTATGTAAGGTAGTAGTGAATAAGGGTATTTGAAGTGAAATATCTTGCCTCTTTCATTCAAAGTAAAGCTAGTTCGCGTGGAATATGCTACATAGCATATTAAGCCAAAATATGCAATAGAAGACGCTGAAAGTGAAAGAAGCAAATAGAAGAGTTGGTGGCATAGTCGAGTTTGCTGTTGAGAGTTATGTGGAAGTGCGAAGGAATTTGGCAGCGAAGGCATGGAGTAACACAGCAAGAATGAAGATGTAAGTCCATCAAGTATGTGAGTTAAGAGAGTAACTCATAGTTTGGAAGGACATGATGTTGTTTTTCCGCTACATTAAAGCGTAGCAGTTTGAAAGAGCAAGTGATACTTAAATTGCTGGTTTCAAAGGCACGTGAAGAGGATGCCTGGTCTAAAAAGACGGTCTGATGTCAGGGGTATGCAAGTAAAGAACATCAAGGTGCAGGTTCTTTGGTATACAAATGGTGCAAAGCTAGGAGGCGTAATTTACAACATGATTTGGAGGCCAAATCTAAAGTAAGTTCTGTTGCATTGCTGAAGACAACAAAGGCTATGGATTGTGGCGCATACCAGAGTGGTATGGAATCATAGCATGCATACCTTAAGGCGTGGCATAATTTGACGTAGGCGCATATGATTGAAGAATTTAGGCCAAGTCTTGTATAAGTCCTGTTATGTTGCGTGGTGCAACTAAAGTCGGAAAATGGAGGCATAAGACAATGGCAATGATCAGTGTGATCAGTTGGGAAGAATCATTACTTGTGTACACTTAGGCACAAATGATTCATGCGAAGTTCAAGCTCAATTCAGGGAATTGGCAAGAAGAATTTCCAAGTTGCATTTGGGTGTTGATATGCGATTGTAGTTGAAGTTGGAGCGTAGGCCAACGTGACAACAACAGTGCAAGTTAGTAGGATCAATGGCAAAGCAGTAAGCTAAGTGATGGCATTTGGTACTAGGCATAAAAGTTTTGGCAAGGAAAAAGGCCAAGCAAGTTTGCTGATTTCTGAGAAGGGCTCAAAAGCGTACAAGGCCAGAGAACAAGTATAACGAGTATACTTTGTTGCGTTCAACGAGGGCGTTGAACGGATTAGGTGGGGTAGGTCTATTACGGTACTGCAAGTGACACACAATGATTACGCGTTACAGAGTTGCAGGCCAAGTCAGAGTTCCGCCGTAATGGTGCAATGCGAAGCCATAATAGCGCAACGTAAGCTATAATAGCGCAACGCAAGCCATAATAGCGGTATGCTGTATAGACCGTCAAGCACTAAGATAGTGGCACCCTGCAGGGCCAGTGAAGCGCAAGAGTGGCGCTACACTGTAAAGCACATTTGGATAAGTAATGAAGCTTATTGGCAGACACAATGAAGCTTCATTGAAGGTTTGGCAAGACATGGCCAAAGTGACGGATGCAACATGCGATGTTGGCATCGATGCATATCCATGGAATTGAGTTGGCCCAAGCTCAAGGAGGATGCAAGAGTGAAGAATAGACTAAGAGTTGGTCTATGGCATATATTCAAGGTTGGCCAAAGCTTGAATAATGCAAACAAGTTGGTAATGCAAGAGTTGCATTACTATTGTCAAGCTAATTGGCGAAGTGAAGCATATATGACGCATGAGTAACTAGAGTGAGCTTAAGGAGCTGACATCGATGTTTGAAGCTTAAGAAATGTTCGTGCATGAGTTTAGAATGATAAGAATGCAGGGCCAAGAGGGATGAACGTTGGCGCAAGACAGAATCCAGTATGGCACAACAAGTGTGCAATACGGCTCAAGTGACGGTTATAAGTTGGTTATTGGCTTCACAAGTGTGCCAAAGGTGCGATACAAGTTAGAAGGGTTATGAAATGAGTTCATAGCCTTAGTAGAGTGTCCCTAACCGTTCAAGACAAGTGTGGCTTCAATCTGCATGACAACACAAAAGGTGGCAGTTGAAAAGCAGATTGGCGGTTATGGAAACTACTTGATGGGACACATGGTTGTTCCATGCGTGTGCAAGTGTTGTGCACGGTTTTGGCTAGTGAGTTTGCTGTATAAATAGTCCTAAGGAGTGGGAAAAATCAGTAGGCTTACATAGGAGAGTTAGTCTCATGTTTGAGAGAGTTAGGCATTCACCAAAAGGGTGAATGGCCTGTTTTTGGTCCATGTGATGGACGAGTTTTGCAATCTTCCTTTAGTGCAATAAAATGTGTTTGTTGCAGTATATCTTTGTGTTCATTAGGTTGCTGATGTTGTGTGAGAATTGGTTAAGTACATGGCAGAACCTCTTATGCTTATGGGGGCATGAAGAGTTAGAGAGAAAGAAGAAAAGACTTCCGTTGCGAAATGCCTTATGAGTGAAGGCAGATGCGTACTTTGGTGTAAGTATGCAAGGCTGAATGATTTTGGGTGAAGTTGATTCACTTAACCACAATCATTACCGGTCATGACCCATGAAAATTTTAGGCGATTAAATGGACGTGTGACACTTAATGTGGTCTTGTACTTATGGTACCGTGTTGAGTTCCGTAAAAAGGGAACAATTGTTCGTGTGTAATATGTTTAGATACCACTTTGAAAAGTGGGTTTCAAAAATTATACAAGCAAAAAAATAAGAAATATGTTTGAGTAAATTTTTTTGCTTCTAAAAATTATACAATTAAAAAAAATTACAATGACTTTTTTTAATTTAATTTCAATAAATTATACAAGTAAAATGACTTTTAGAAGTAATAAAAAATTAATTTTAATGAACCAAAGTGTTTGCTTTTGATTTGTGGGGTTAATTTTTATTATCGAAAAAGCAAAACTGCTTCTACGTTTGGTATCCGAACACCTTCATAGTCAATCTTGAAATAAAAAGTTGATATATTACTTAGCTTGCTCAACAATCAAAACATTTTTCGAATTTCATTTCGTTCTTTTTACCGAAGACAGAAAAACATATAAATAAAATTAAACTCACATAGCAATATTTACCTAGTATTTGGGGCCTTATAGTAACTTGAATTTTTCACTTAGGGCACCACTTTGGAATGTATAGTCTGCTCGCGGCATAGTGGTGGCAGCAGTTCCCCACAACGTTATTTTTGTTTTCCTTTTTGTTTTTTTTTTTCTATTTAGCCTTTGTAAACAATAATTGTCCGGTTCGTAATTCCAGTGTTGCTGAGGTACATGCATATATGATGTTATCGCAAAAATTCGAAATTAAAAAACTAACACAATTGTGGCGAGATGATGAAGTAAGTGACAAAGATGGATTAAAATACAAGAAGGCTACAATTGTGGCGAGGGATATATTTTTAAAATGACTTCTAGAAATAAAAGAAATTAATTCTAGTGAAGCAAAGTGTTCTAGCTTCTGATTTGTGGGATTAATTTTACTATCCAAAAAGCAGAACTTGTTCTAATTTTGGTATCCGAACACCTTCATGGTCAATCTTGAAATAAAAATTAATATATTACTTAGCTTGCTCAACAATAAAAAGATTTTTGGGCTTTTTTATAAAGTACCCCTACACTTCACTTTACACTAAAAAAGTACCCCCGTTTTTTAGAAATTTGTTAAAGTATCCCGTTTTATTCAAAAGGCAAATTCCATCCAGTTAAGTGCTAGGTGGCAGTTATCTTTCCAATAAAAAGTCCTATTTACCCCTAAACTACATCTCCTTGGAGGGGAGGGTAAATGATCCGATGATCCTGAAAACGGTGTAACGATCCTGAACCGGGCTCGACGAACCTGAAAGCGTTGTCACGATCCTGAACCGGGCTCGACGGACCTTAAAAAATGTCGTAGAAGGTCGATTTTCTTCCGACCAAAAACCCAAAAAAAACTTGAAATGATGAACCCTTTTTGGGAATGATGTAACGAACCTGAAAACGGTGTAACGATCCTGAACCGGACTCGAGGAACATGAAAAATGATGTATAAAATCAATGTGGGAATAAGTAAAGGGCAAATATGTAAAGTAAATTAATCTTAACTAACACTAGATGGAAAAACTAACGTGTGGGTACTTTAACAAATTGTTAAAAAACGGGGGCAATTTTTTAGTGTGTATTTTTGTACGAGGGTACCTTTTCAAAATTCCCAAGATTTTTCAAATTTTATTTGGTTCTTCTTCCAAATTTTCCAAAGCAAATTTTATTTTTCAGTGACTAACTAGTACCCCTAAAATAGGCTTGTCGTCTTGATGATGGGATCACAAATTTACAACTGCTTAAAACAACACCTTCTAAGTTCATATATACCATGCACCACGGCAATGAGAACTGATTAGGACATTGTGCTATCATACAACTGTGCCGCTTGAGGCATTCCATAGCCTTCGGCAAATGGCAACTATCCATGGCGGTGGTCTACTGAAGCTGCAAAAACGTTGAGGCCGTATAGTAACTTTATTTTTTTTTTACTTAGGGCAGCACTTTGGAATGTATAGTGTGGCTGTGGCGGCAGCAGGTTCCCCAATGGCAATCTTTTCTTTCGAATGTTTTTTCTCTTTCTTTTCAATTTATTCTTTGGCATTTGGCCTTTGGAGACATTAATTGGCCAGTCCGTATTGCTAAGGTACAAATATGATCGCATATATTCTGAAAAAAAAAAAATTCTAACACAAGCTCGTTTTTACTAATTTCCCATGGTAACTCACTAAAGTTGAAATCTTGCGGAAACATATACATCTCTCAAGGCCTTTGAGACATTAATTTTATGCACCTTCCACAGTTCTACTTGATCCGTAGCATCTCATTAGTTTCCTCCAACGCCCCACTAATGCTGTTTTCTTTTGTTTCAGTCTTATTTTTTCTTTGTATGTTTCCTCCGACAAACTCATTGTCTAAATTTATAGCGAATAGGCATACTAAAAGAATGAACATGGATAACAACCGGTAGGAAATCAATCTTCAACGGATGATTAGTTTGTTATTATCGAAGTTACACCTAGAATAAAGTTGTCATGATCTCATATTCATGGGATTAGAATTGCTTACGACAACTTCTGAGTTCATAAGTCTATAATGAGAAACACTTTGGCTCCTTGCTGTTCAACACGCTTGAGGAGCAACTCTAGCAGTATCATATGCTGCAATCTAAATGAGGCACACTTTTCCTTTTCCCCAACGGATTTTAAGAGAGGAGGTGCAAAAAAAAACAAAAAAACAAAAAAACTCATAAATAAAGGGCGGAGCCAAGAATCATGGGAAGGTGCAAAAATTTGTATCTCCTTTCTATGGGTGCAACCAATAATTTTAGGGGTGCAAAAATGTAAAAATGGGCTTGTATGTCAATTTTTTGTTTCTTTCAGGGCTTAAAATGGGCTTTGGAGCAACACCTAGGGGGTTAGGTAGTTTTATTTTCTAAGTTTGCATCCCTTTCAATGGGCTGGCTCCGCCAACCCGGTAAAACTTTTTGTAATGTTAATTATATAATTTAATTTAATTATTTGGGCTTTTAATATAGGTGCAAAACTTGTATATTGTTTGGTCTGGGCTTACAAGATCATACGCCTTGTGAGATTTTAGGTAGCCAAAAGTGTGCAATCCTTGCTTTACACCTGCTCCGCCCTTGCCAAAATTGATGCTTAACTGTCATAAACCACCATTTTTTACTGAGACTAGATCTTTTCTTGGCTAACTTGAGAAGTCTATCTCCTATGGCTACAAAATGCTTGAAGTATTTTCTCATTTGTTTGGCTAGCCTCTGTTTGATCGTGGTTTCGTTTACCCTAGCTTATGACAAGTGGCAACTAAAACTAAAATGGTGACATGTCATTTTTAAATGTGTGTTCTTCTTCGATATGGGCTCTAGTATAAGAAAGTATTAATTACTCCCTCACACAAACCTGTCTATTTTTTTAGAGACGGAGGTAGTAGTTAATATTTAATTTCTAATGTTGTAGCTATGTTGTAATCCCATGAAAAAATGGATTGTAAAAAAACCAAAATTTTATTGAAAAATTATAAGAGAATAGAGAGAGGAGAATATTTGTCTTGAGAAGACCCAAAACTAAGATAGTTATATTTCAAATGACGTCCAAACTTGTGTAAAACCAATTATAACATATGGTTAACTATGAAGAATCGAAAAGGGAAAGAATTTTTTCCATCGTTCGGATCAACTCTGATTTGTTAGAACCCTTAAATATTTCTGTATGATAATATTCTCTGTTTAGTTCACTCCAACATCTTACTAACGTTTGGCTTTGGTTTTCTTCTTAGTTTTCCATTGCAGCTTTCCATCCAATAGCTCATTTAGCATAAATTTGATAGCGATAAATAAGTGTCCAATACATAAGGGAGACTCAAATGATATGCTTGATAAAGTATATTTAGTGTCCGAAAAACAAATGATACAAAATGAAAGTTGGATGACTATTTAGCTTGTCATATAAACCATGCTAAAATAGAGTTTTTGGGATCTCCTGCTCACGGGATTAGAGTTACTCATGACTTCTCGGTTCATACGACCACGACCACCGGAATATTGTTTGCGTTTACCTTGTTGGGTGCCACTCAAATTGAGGCACACCTTTCATCTTACTCTTATGCGATCCATATGTGGATTTGGATTTTAGACGGATCAAAATTTAGTAGTTTTTATATCTGGATTTCCAATTGATAAAGAATTTGGTGCTGACAATTTTGAATTCAAGTCATTAGTTTCAACACCCAAAATATTACAGTGACATTGACATAATTTGGAGTTTTAAAGTTCACCACATAATTTCTGGGCGACGCTTTTCGTGGGGCTTGGTCTTAGGCCTAGATTTTTAAGTAGTTTGGGTTTCTTCGCTCCAACAAAAATCTTAATTAAATGTTCTTAATATCTTCTAAGTTTAGCCTTTCATGTAGGATTAACTCAAGAATGCTAAAAGGTGGTACCAATTTTGGTAGGGCTGGTATCAAATTACATAAAACACCATAATCTTGACTACTGAATCTATGAATTTTTTTTTTTTTTAATCAAAAGAGAAGATGTATTAAAAAGATGAAGAATGTACATAGGTTCTACCAGAGATTGATGAAAGAAAAATAAATAAAATAAATCTACATATTACATAAACATAGAATCCGAAGTATAAGGCACAAAACTTGAGAAGTTCAAGTGAGCATGGTGCCCTGCTGTTCCCGCCCAAGTTTGAACTAAATACTTAGCTTCGTGAGCCAAGTCATCGTTAGTTTTGTAAAAATATTGAGCTTCAAAGTGATCGTTAGTTTTGTAGAAATATTGAGCTTCAAAGTGTCTACAGTTCCGTTCTATACGTCTGAAGACAAGCCTATACTGGATTTTTTGAGCATTCAAAGGTTAGCTCAAAAGATGCCGAAAGAGATCCCGGTTAAGTGGCAGCCATCACTTTCTGGCTGGATTAAGGCCAATACTGATGGATGTTCTCTTAGTAATCCGGTCCCTCTGGTTGTGGCGTGGTGTTTCACGACTCTAGTGCGACTCTACCTTTGTTTTACATGCCATTGCTAACCCTAATTTGGTCCCTTGGTGGCTTTATACTCACTGGAGCGATTGTTTAAACTTTGACCATCCATTTTTTGTGCATTCATATGTACCGTGAAGGTAATTCAGTTGCGGATTTATTGGCTAAACATGGGGCTCAGACGGAATCTTGTTGGTGGATTGATCCCCTGATTTTATTAGACGGGCGATTCTTATATAGATAGATCTACTTTACCGTTGAATCGTTTTAGAAATATGTGATTTATTTTTTGTTCTTTTTTCTTCTTCTTCTCTTATTAGAGGTAAGGCCTAGTCCCCCTCTATTTTATTTTTTTAATTTTAATAAAATTGCTCCCAGTGTGCCCTTGCCATGGGTAGCTTTTTAAAAAAATATAAAATAAAAATATAAAAAATTAAAAAATTTAAAAAATCTACGGTTCCGTTCACGCCAAATAGTAATAACAATTGTTGTCGGAATTAAGTCTCATATACGATTACCAGAACTGGAAAAGAGTTGATGATGCCACATCTCTTCCAAAATCTTCATAGAACTAGGCATAACCCAAGCCCAACCGGTACTAGGGATGAGACTAGACCATATTTTGTATGCAATTTTTGCAGTAAATAAATAAATGGTCTTGCAGCTCAACACCAATTCCACGTAGAACACGAGAGTTATACAGGCTCATACATCGATGTTATTCATCTTACCATTGTTGATGGTGGATTTTCGTTTAAGGTTAAATTTGTAAAAAACCAGAAAATCATGCGCTGACATCTTGTAAAAGATAAAGCCGTTTATAAGTGACGGATACTCCTCACTTAATTCACCAAGAATGGAGCATGTAGCAACAATCCCATTCTCGTGAATACATGAAATTCCTCCAGCTTGGAGCATGTAGCAACAATCCCTTCCCGTGAATTTCATATCGCCTTGTATTTCCAAAGATCATTATCAGTTGTGGCATGACGACCGAGTGTTACTCTTACAGAGTAACACGAACCTCCAAGCACTATAATGAATCATTATCAAATGTGGCATGACGACGAGAGTGTTACTCTTACAGTGAGTAACACGAACCTCCAAGCACTATAATGGAACCATGTACGAAATACCCGACATGTGCCGATTCCTGGTGTTATACTAGCCCGAGCCCTCCTGTGTTATACTAGCCCGATTGAGCCCCCCTGTGTTATACTAGCCCGATTGAGCATCCCAAGACCGACCATATCGCTCGGATATGATCTCGACCGAAGCCATTCAACTCCATAAGCATGATTGATGACCCTGCATCAATTCCATCACCCTCAAGCTGTGTATGGAATACCCACTGCCGACCCCGCATGGTCGGACATTGGCCTTGCTTGCCAAGAGACGTTCATACCAAGCATTATGGACTGGAAAACCCTAAATAAGGGTTTCGCGCATATTACATGTGTCGCAAAACAATCTCAACCATCCATCTTCGCAGTGTATAGATGGAGGGTGTAGATGTAGACTCAAAGGGCTCGCAGCATATCAACACGATCACCGTGGACCGACTACACACTTGACCAATCGGTCAAGACCAACATTGTTTGGCCGTGACAACACCGTCACCCAAACAAGGGATGGCGCGCGGCTTTGAAAGCCAAAATTAGGGTTTCAAGCCACCACGCGCGTCCATCTTCTCCGCACGAATGAAGGGTCATGATTGGATTGAATAAGGGTCCTGGCCACACCAGCATGACCACCGTGAGCCCATCTACCTCCTATGTGATCGGCCAAGGCATATCATGCCCGGCTAATCCAAAACGCCCGCTCAAACATGCGTGGTTACACTTCCCAAATTGCAAACCGATCTCGACCGCTCAACTTCACCGATGATTTGAACGGCTTAGATCACGTTTTCATGGGATAGTCGCATAGGTGTGAACACTAGCCTACCACCTTCACGTCAAACTAACCGGCCAAGACCGACCAAGTCAGGTCATCTTGGAAAACACGCCGAAAAGGGTATGGTGCGCGACTCTTGCGGCATCAAACTCCTATCGCAAATCGATCTCAACCACTCAACTTTACCGGTCAAACTGAGTGGCTTAGATCGCGCCTTCTTGGGAAAGTGAAGTATGGACGTGCACACCGGCATGTTGTCTACACACATGCCCTGGTCGGTCCTCTTCAAAACCTCCCCATGCTTGGTTTTGACTAAGTCAAGAGTGATGCTTGCGCACTCTTTAAAAAACCTAATTTCATCAATCTGGCCGCAGATGAGTGTCTCAAACATCATCTCATCCGTCCGACTTCACCAAACTTGGTTATACAACCCCGGTCGAGTTATTTGGTTAGTGAGGAGTCATTACCCATCACTTTATCACACCGTAATGCAAGACTCATATAAATACACACGATACTTCACAAGTATCGACTTCCGAATAACACGTTTATTCAACTCAAGCATTACATGCTATCTTTCGTGGATCCACGATCCACACATTCCGTGACATCAATCATGTCACAAACTGGGGATACATACGGGTATTGGTTTGGCGGTTTACGGGCGGCAGGCAACGCGCCATCACAAGAACGTGTTAAGAAGTCATGGGGTTAGAGATGAACAGAGAAGTGGGCAAGACTAGTCGTGTGGCACCGACGCACAACTCCACTACTCCATCATTCCACTTCCTCCACTTCCCACGAGAAACGTGAATGAGGCTCAATGACTTGTATAAATAGGTTCTCCGCCCTATTTCAAAGGAAGAAAACGTAACAACACAAGTTTAGACGACAGAAACCAAGTGTTAATACAAAAACCATATTCAAACACCCGTGAGCCTCGCTTGCATCAACCGTAAGCTTGCTCATCTTTCTCGTTACAAGTCATAAGCAAGCCAACACCTTCACAATCTCAACACCTTCTTCGCTCTCCCTCCCTAAGATCAACCCCATCTCCTTCACTTTGTGACCGAAACAAGTCCGGGAACGGCCATTTCTTGGTTTAGGCCGGACTTGCATGCATTGATCTCTCGAATCTACAAGCACTCACCGCGCAAAGGCATTTGTTGAAGGTTTAGATTCATTCCTCATCCACACCCCAAATTACCAAATTCCGCAGAGTAGTTTTCACCCATCAACAATTGGCGACCACAAGTGGGAGATTAATCTCTCTGGCCGTAAATCAATTTCTTTGAAATCCGATTCAATTTCATCAATTTCAAAAAGGGTAGATCTTAACCAATTCAATCAGCAATTCATTCCAAGATGGTGGAATTGAGGTCCTGGATCAAAGCAATCAACTCGATGGAGCCAGCATGGATGACACTTCCTGTTGATGTATACCCGCTGGAGCTACACGGCCAATACATCTCGTGGAGCTGTCACTTCTATCACCAACACTAATGAGCAGAGACATCCCAAAGAGGTGTAACACCTCCCATCACCAGAGCCGATAGCCGCAAATCCCGGCATCTCTTCGAGCGTAACGCCTCCAAGGGGTTACCAGAGCAACAACTTTCACTCCTCCATCAAGACGAGGAGCCGGAGACACAAGAGGAAGACCGCCGCCTAGTACCATTGCAGACTTGATGGAGAAACATGAAATTTTTGCTAAAACTCAAACAGATATGGCCGCAACTCGTAAAGAGATACTCACTTTCCTTAAAACTTTGATCGAACGATTGCCGCAAGATTCACGCAACCCTTGAGTCCGCGAGAGATGCATTCAATACACCCGGAGCAGTGCGTTTCCACTCTGACCACATGAATGAAGAAACTCGTGTTGCTCCCGAGCGCCAAAGGGAGAGAGACCAGCCTTCCAACTTCATTACGCGTGAAGATCTAGAGCGACTTCTCCAAAATCGAGGAAAAGGGGACCGAACGGACGTACACCAACATCGCCCGCCGTACCTCCTGGATGTGCAACGGATTCCTCTACCAAGAGGTTACACCTCTCCCGTTCTCCCTCTACGACGGATCGGTAATGCTCGTGAACACATTTCTCGATTCTTGAAGCCTTGGGGGAACATGAATACAATCATGTTTTACGCCTAAAAGAATTCTCAAAATCACTCACTGGGAGGGCATACACTGGTACAACAACATTGCGCCTAACAAAGATATCCAATTGGAGCGAGATGGTCGGTGCTTTCTACAGAAGTATTTCTTCGTGTCCGAACAAATCACGTTTTCTGCACTGGGAAGAATTCTCCACGGAACAATGAACATCCCAACGACTTCGTTAAAAGATTCGTAACCCAAGCATCGGACTTGTCACGACCCGAATGTTACCGAACGACAATTGGTGGAATCATGCATCAATGGGATGATACCCATATACCGCGCTCCGTTAGAGAATACGGGCTTTCAAACATTCTCTCGAACTCCACGAAGTCGCAAAACGTTCAAAGAACAATCGCACCAAAGACTACTAGAAAGAACCAGAGTTGTTCGAAGTGAAGATTTGCGTGAAAGTCGAGGAAGCAAAGGCCTCACAAACAAACAATACAACACCGGCCCTTCGTGAGTGTGGTAAGCGGGAGAGAAAAGAGGAAAGCTTCGATAACAGTAACAACAAACCAAGCGAACATCTCAAGACACACAAGACTTCGTCTCGAAAAGGAATGACAAAACTCCCGCACAAAACGCCAAAGACACATGTTTTCCTTTTCCCATGAATGAAGTGATAGAGCTCCCTGGAAGCGTGGATCCAAGACGACGCCGTAAAGCCGCCCCTATCGGCGTCCTCCGACCGAGGAAGAGATGGAAGATCCAGATACCGTTGCTACCACAAGTTCGTCCATCATCCAACCAAAGATTGCAACAAAGTTGAAACAAATATTCGTGGAAAAGGTTTGGGAACTCCAGCTTGGAAATGAAGGTGTTCATAGAGATCCTCTACCTATCGTGAACCGCATGATTTCGGGGACTCTTTCGCAAGACCGTACAATCTATGATGGAGCGCATATGTGAAATCTTGTACTTCTCCAAAGGGCAGCGTCAAGACATATTTACGGCCCTCAACCACGTTGTGTCGTGGAGGCGTTTGCATCCAAAAGAGCAGTCCAGAAACCCCGTCTTTCCCGAAAGACATGAGCAATGGAAACTGGGACTCTAACCGTCACTGCTTGAGAAACGTTGAGTTTGATAACGCGCTGATCGATACGGCTTCGAATTTAACATCATTACCGTCAAGACCTTGAGAGCGGCAAAGATCTCAAAGCAAGAAGCTACTGTCATCCAACTCGTGGGTCGTGGATTCGGGGAGGAGAACTCGTAGAGATTCATATGGGTACATCGATCTTGAAGTCAAATTGGGTGATGTTTCGACACAAGCAAAGTTCTACATAGTCAAAGACCATCCCAACTACGACATGATCCTAGGAAGCTCTTGGATGCGTGACAACAAAGCCATACCGGAAGTCCGTCCTCTCCGGTGTCGCATTCTGAGAGAATCTCCAACACGCCTTCGACCCCGATGACTGTTTGCTGCCGCATCGACAACTTTCCGACGTGACACAATTTTCCGGAGAGAGCCCGTTTCAAGCATACACCGAAAGGTTCCGATCTCAAGTAAGTCTCATCACGCAACTCTCCTTGCAACCTACCGCCCCTCATTCGACAAGTCCCGGGACTCGGCTCCAACCAACAAACCAACCCCGGCTAGGAGATGTGAATGGGAAGCCGGCCCTTTCAAACGTTTTATCAAGAGCATAGAAGCTGTCTTGGTCAAAGACAACAAGGCCAAGGTCCAAGTGTCTCGCACGCTCAAACCCATTCGGAATTGGAGACCTAGTGACGAAGGCGACTACGTTCAATGTCGGGAAGCATGATGGGTGAAGATGACCACTCCACCCGACTCACCCACCGAAAGAGAAGATGAACCGTGCACTGCAGCGGATGTTATCCTAGGTGGCTACCGCAAGCTCATCAACGCTCGATAACCTGGAGGGCATAACAATTCACTCACGATGGCTCAAACCTTACCGAACTTAAGATACCGTGCTACCATTTTCCAAAGATCCTCCACACCTTAAAACGTTGTGCTATATTTTTCCAAATGTTGTTTCATTTTTACATTTCATGTCATATTTGTAATTTCTCCAGAAAATGATTGCAATACTTGCATTCATAGTTAGGTTTTCAATTTTTAATTTTCAATTAAAGCATCATTTTTCATCTCGAGAACCTCTCCACTCCTAAAGACACAAAGTCCCGAGTCGGCCCTAAATCAATTGGAGCAAGAAAGGAAACCCTAAGCAAACATTTCTGGAAGAAGGGAATAGAACGTGTGCGCAAGAAGTGATTTGAGCCATCCGCCCAAAGAAAGCCTGTGGAAGATCTTGCATCAAGAGAGTCTTGTGGGTATTCCGCTATAATATTATTTCTTTTACCATTAAGAATTACGTGTGAAGGCACACTCTAGCACCTAAAGAGTTTCAATTCCAGTTTCGACAAAAGGATTATAAAAAAAAAAAAAAAGACTTTTGTTCAAACAATGAAACGAAAGAAAACTTGAACTGTTGCCACCGAGTACAAGGGAGATATTCAAATGTACTGAACATGCTTGGAAAAGAAAGAAGGAAAATTCTAATCGCCAAGAGAGTCGCCCGCCTCGCATCATCACCGCCGATTCTGCTCCATCACCTGTTGATGCGCCTCCCTTCGAATCTCCTTCAGTTTCTGCATCAGGCATCTCCGCAGCATCACGCTCCATCCCAACATCATCAGCAGGAGCATCAAAAGGCACATCAACATCAGGAGCCGTGCGGTGTTGCTTTCAAATGTTCACAGTTCGTCTCAGATCGGAATCAAGGATTATCACGCCGTCCCGGATCGAGTAATCACACTTTCCTTCATTCGAGGTCGTTCATGCTCAACTCTCCGCCTCTTCAACCGCGCCGCATACCTCTCTCGCTCTTGCGCTTACTAGCCTCGCAACGTTTCTTCGCGCCTCCACCGCTCCTCCATGTCAATTGCAGCCGAAAGTGCACGAGATACGTCCTCCGACAATACGAAGGTGGAGATAGACATCCCCGTATAGCACGACCGACTTCGCGAAGAGGAAGATCGATCTTAGCCATTACTTCTCCGTGCGCATGGTTTTCAGTGCTTGTCAACTTCAAAACTCCTTTCGGGGAAGCAACAATGAGCGTCCACCGCTTCCATGATAATCTGCAGAGGAGAGAGGAGGTTATGAGCACAAAAAAAAAAAAAAAAAAAAAAAAAAAAAAGAGGATCATCAAATCTATCGATCGGTTAATCGTAAAAATCGAGCAAGCATTCGAGATATGGAATGAACGACCACGTGAGATGATTCTTTATAATCTCACAAGTCGAGCGTAATCCCCGGAGAGGAAAAGAAGTCTTTACTTACCACCTATGAAGGCCGCTAATTCTAGATAACAATCGACGAGGCTTATCGGATATACCCGAGGAAAGCCGTATGTGATGAAAGAAGTACACTCAAGGAGCGACCGAGCTCAGACATGTGCAAGAGAAACCAAAGCGACTCACCAGATCAAGTCATGCTTCCTTCGCATCCCTAATCAAGACCAACCAGTTCCAGGGAAACGCCTGACAATGTGAAGCCACCCGGTAAATATGTATTCACTCTAGCTTGGTCATTTCAAGTATGTCACCATCTCATGCCTACCACACAATAGTGTAACCATTATGTGCTAGGTATGGGGACTTAATGTTGATGGTGGATTTTCGTTTAAGGTTAAATTTGTAAAAAACTAGAAAATCATGCGCCGACATCTTGTAAAAGATAAAGCCGTTTATAAGTGACGGATACTCCTCACTTAATTCACCAAGAATGGAGCATGTAGCAACAATCCCATTCTCGTGAATACATGAAATTCCTCCAGGTTGGAGCATGTAGCAACAATCCCTTCCCCGTGAATTTCATATCACCTCTTGTATAGTACTCATTATCGGTGTGGCATGACGATCGAGTCTTAGCGAGTAACACGAACCTCCAAGCACTATAATGAATCATTATCGGTGTGGCATGACGACCGAGTGTTACTCTTACGTAGTAACACGAACCTCCAAGCACTATAATGAAACCATGTACGAAATACCCGTACATGCCGATTCTCGGTGTGTTATACTAGCCCGAGCCCTCTCGGTGTGTTATACTAGCCCGATTGAGCCCCTCTCGGTGTGTTATACTAGCCCGATTGAGCATCCGAAAGACCGACCGTATCGGTTCGGATATGATCGATCGCAGATCATTCAACTCCATAAGCATGATTGGATGACCCCAAATCAATTCCATCACCCTCAAGGTGTATGGAATACCCACGATCGACCCCGCATGGTCGGACATTGGCCTTTGCTTGCCAAGAGACGTTCATTCCAAGCATTATGGACGGAAAACCCTAAATAAGGGTTCGCGGCATATTACATGTGTCGCAAAACAATCTCAACCATCCATCTTCGCGGGTATAGATGGAGGTGTAGATGTAGACTCAAAGGGCTCCGAGCATATCAACACGATCACCGTGGGCCCGACTACACACTTGACCAATCTCGGCCAAGACCAACATTGTTTGGTTACAACACATCGTCACCCAAACAAGAGATGGCGCGCGGCTTTGAAAGACAAAATTAGGGGTTTCAAGCCACCACGCGTCCATCTTCTCCCAAGACGAATGGAGGGTCGCGCATTGGATTGAACAAGGGTCGGTCACACCAGCATGACCACCGTGAGCCCATCTACCTCCTCATGTGATCGGCCAAGGCATATCATGCCCGGCTAATCCAAAACGCCCGCCTCAAACATGCGTGGTTACACTTTTCAAAATTGCAACCGATCTCGACCGCTCAACTTCACCGAGATGATTTGAACGGCTTAGATCACGTTTTCATGGGATAGTCGGGTATAGGTGTGAACACTAGCCTACCACCTTCACGTCAAACTAACAGGCCAAGACCGACCAAGTCGGGTCATCTTGGAAAACACGAGGAAAAGGGTATGGTGCGCGACTCTTTGCGGCATCAAACTCCTATCGCAAATCGATCTCAACCACTCAACTTTGGTCAAATTGAGTGGCTTAGATCGCGCCTTCTTGGGAAAGTGAAGTATGGACGTGCACACCGGCATGTTGTCTACACACATGCCCGGTCGGTCCTCTTCAAAACCCTCCCCATGCTTGGTTTTGACCAAGTCAAGAGTGATGCTTGCACACCTCTTTAAAAACCTAATTTCATCAATCTGGCCGCAGAGATGAATGTCTCAAACATCATCTCATCCGTCCGACTTCACCAAACTTGGTTATACAACCCCGGTCGGAGTTATTTGGTTATTGAGGAGTCATTACCCATCACTTTATCACACCGTAATGCAGTACCTGCATAAAATACACACGATACTTCACAAGTATCGACTTCCTGAATAACACAGTTATTCAACTCAGCATTACATGCTATCTTTCGCGGATCCACGATCCACACATTCCAGACATCAATCATGTCACAAACCGGGGATACATACGGGGGTATTGGTCCGGCGGTTTACGAGGCGTGCGGCGTGCAACGCGCCATCACAAGAACGTGTCAGGAAGTCATGGACGGTTAAGATGAACAGGAGAAGTGGGCAAGACTAGTCGTGTGGCACCGACGCATAACTCCACTACTCCATCACTCCACTTCCTCCACTTCCCACGAGAGACGTGAATGAGGCTCAATGACTTGTATAAATAGGTTCTCCGCCCTATTTCAAAGGAAGAAACGACAGAACAACATAAGTTCAGACGACAGAAACCAAGTGTTAATACAAAAACCGTATTCAAACACCCAGAGCCTGCTTGCATCAACCGTAAGCTTGCTCATCTTTCTGTTACAAGTCATAAGCAAGCCAACACCTTCACAATCTCAACACCTTCTTCGCTTCCCTCCCTAAGATCAACCCCATCTCCTTCACTTTGTGACCGAAACAAGTCCGGAACGGCCATTTCTTGGTTTAGGCCGGACTTGCACAGATTGATCTCTCGAATCTACAAGCACTCACCGCGCAGTGCATTTGTTGAAGGTTTAGATTCATTCCTCATCCACACCCCAAATTACCAAATTCTGCAGGAGTAGTTTTCACCCATCAACAACCATGTATTAGACACCACATAAGATATTGGTTGTTGGAGGTATTGCAAGTTTCCAAATAAATTGATAAGGAAAATTGTGAACACTCGCAAACCAATTTTACATAAAGTTGAGTCACTGTAAGACCCGCGAGGTGTTAAGTTTCCATCTTCTCGTGTCTGGAAGTACATCTCGAGCTGGTGGGTTTTCGCCGATGACAGTGAGAAGAGCAACATAATCTTCCACCTCTGAATTATAGAGAACTCGCTTGAAATCAAACTTCCAATTCCCTGAACCCTGAACCACAATCTCTAGATTGCCGCCATCCTTAGCAATCGTGAATTAATTGGCCGGTTTACACCAAATCAGGAATTTGTCACAATGTAAGCTGTCATAGTTTCTTTTTCAGTCACCGATACAAATAAAATAAACTAGAGACTAGGCTACATGTGACTTTATTTCAGGTGTTGCTCTTGAGAGCGTAGTTAACAGTTTTTAGTATTTTACCAAAAGGACTATTTTTTTTCCTGACAGTGGTTCGCAGAGGCATAGACGAGGTTATAAAAATCGCTCGAGTACTCATTGTTGTCTAAATTTAAGAAATCTCTTTTTTAGGACTGGTAAAATCTATTATTTTAGCGAAGTTCTTAATTTCGTCGTGGACTAATTTAACAAAGTTTTTGCTGCATACAATTTAGGCTAGGAAATCATAATCCTAGTAGAGATTTTAGGTAGAAGAGATTTTAGGCAGCAAAACTGCAAAGGGTGTGGAATCTTTGCTGCATTGGCTCTTCCCTTGCCGAAAATGATGGTTTATTGTCATAAAACCACCATTTTACCGCTATTAAGGCTAAATCTATTCTCAGTTTGTTTCCCGGCTGAAAAGCTGATCTCCCTAAAGCTAAAAAAAAAAAAAAAAAAAAGCTTATAAGTATATGCTCATTTGTTTGGCTAGCCCATGTTTGTTGGTGGTCTTATTTACACTGGCTTATGGCACATGACAACTAAAGTGGTAATAGGGTAGTTTTAAATGCTAAAAATATATATCAATTCAAAGTTAAATTCAAAACATTTATAAATCTCAAAAACAAATTAAAAGTAAAAGAGTCTTAATAAAAAATTTAAATGGAAAAAAATTAGAGGGAAAAATCTATAACTTCCGTATGCTTTAAGAAAGACCCCAGGTTATATCAATTACAATTCAAGTTTTCTTTTCTGGTGAAATTAGATATAGATCCTTATTTTTAAGAGTCCACTTGAACTTGTGTAAAACCAAGAAGCGAGGTGGAAGTTCTAATTCTTTCGTTATCATGCTGTTTTGTTACCCACCTTCAATTGTTCTATCTGATATTTTATTCAGGTTCCTCCAACATCTCATTACCGCTGTTTTTCTGTTATTATTATTCATTTTGCATTTTTCATTCCAAAAGCTTATCCAACAATTTTTTTTTTAACAAATATGCATCACATATATATAAGAACATCAAAAGATTTGTTAAATGAAGTAAATATAAATCAAGTGACACGAAATAAAACTTCAATGACTAACCAGATTGTTATAGAAGGCACTCCTAAAATAGACTTTCTTTGTCCCATAAAAAGAATGGGGTTTTCTGAATTTTCATTTTTGTCTAAAAACAGATAAAATTGGAAAAGCAAAAGGCCCACTTTTGTGGAAGCGAAAGTGTTGCTTCTTACCATCTCCTACTCATGGGATTATCATATCGGCGTACATAGCATGTTAACTTTTAAAGGTAAAGAGTAATGTGATTGCAGGTGCCACTCAAAATGAGGAAAACTTTCTATTTTGCGCGCATACTCCATCTGTCCCAAGAAAAGAGATGCTATCATTCAAAATAAGTTTAAATGAAAAACGTTGTAATATTTCTTTTCTCCGGGAGGGCGGAGGTTTGTATGCGATGGTCCATGTTGGAATTTATTGGAATCAAATTTAACTAGTTTTCGGAAATCTCGAGTAAGAGAGTCGGCCCCTAAATCGGAGATGCAGATATTTTATGGTTTCATTTTGCTCACACCAGTAGATAGTTTAATTACATCTGCTTGATAACAATTATAACAATCCACCGTTCTACTCGATACATAATCTCTCTTTGGTTTCCTCCAACATTACACTAAAATGTCAGTTTCTCTTCTTGTTTTTTTTCATTTCCATTATTTTACCCTAGAACTCGGTTTGTGAAAATATAAAACATTAATGGTATATGTATTTATACATAGCAAATGTGGAACGACATGCTAAACATGAAAAACGAAAAAAACATAAAAGAGATGATATGAAATGAATCTTCACTGACCATGACTAACTCAATTTGTTATAGAAGTCGCAAAAACATTTACTCGAGAGCTACACATATATGACGAGTTATAGAAAGCGTACCTAAAATAGAATTCTTACAAATTTACAACAACTTCTGAGTTCACGCGGCCAACGCAATGAGAAACATTTATTGGCCATGGCCCCATGGTGATTTGCCTAAGCTGCAAAAAAAGGCCTTGGGATACCCCAGGATGGTTTTAGTAATATCTTTCTAAGGGGTGGCCTTAAACTTGGGGCCTTGTAAAAACTTTAATTTCTACTTTGGGCACCCTTTGGAATGGGAGTGTGGCGTAGTGGTTCCAATAGGTTTCCCAGTGGCTCATTTTCTTTTTGGCAATATGGATTCGTTATGTCGAGAGCATGCCAGTTAACGGTTCAACGTTAAATGTTTCCTCTTTTCTTTCCGTTTCTTCCATTTTCTTATGGGAGTACTAACTGGCCGTTCTATAATTTTACATGTTGCTAATTTACAAATATGGTCGCAAAAAGGAAAATAATTAACATCCTGCGGGTTGGATCCGTGGGCCATCCCGAATTAGATTGTTAGATTAATATTATGCTAGATTTATTTATTTAGCATCTGGGCTTTATAGGTGAATTGAACAATCTAATTTTTACCGTAGAAATTCAAAAATAAATAAATCTATTACTCCTTTATGTACACAAGCTTAAATGAGGATTTGATATTTATCCACTTACTCTCGAACAGATCTCTTAAACCAATTAGACCTCGTTTAAAACTGGGGATTTTGTTACATCATAAAAAGTATAGGAACTCTGAACGGAAGAAGAAAGAAACCTTATGAATCTTGATCAAACTTTTACCTCAAACAGTTCAACTTGATACAAAATCTCTTTTTGGTTTCCTCAAACATCCCAGTACTAATGTTATTTCTGTCTTTGTTTTTCTTTCTATTTTTCTTTTCTTTGGAAACTCTGTTTGTGTAAATTCATATTAACAGTTAAGTGTTTTAATACATAACAATTGCGAAAAAGAACATGCTAAAGAAATAAGAGAACATAAAAGAGATGTTTCGAAATGAATCTTCAATGATTAACTAGTTTGTAGTAAACCTCACACCAAAACAAAACATTATATTTATGATCTCCTACAGTCTTGCTCATGGGATTAGAATTTCTTACAACAACTTCCCATGAGCAATAAGAACCATCATCATCATCATGAATTGAGAAGAGACCTGTTGGTATAGTAACTTTGTTGCTGATCGATATGAATTGTAGCGCCGATATACTCCTTCATCTAATTATCAGAATCATCATCATCATCGCAATAAGAACCATCGTCATCATCATCATCATCACCACTAACATCTTCTTCATCATCATAATAATCCTCATCATCATCAGGATCAACCCATGTGTACAGAACAAAGGGGAGGTATTCGTCGAGATCATGCTCTATAGGCTCCTTATCCAATTTCTCACACTCCAATATGGTTAACTTTTGGAGAGAAGTCCATAACCGTAAATCTGGAATAGATGTCAACTTACTGCACCCACGGATCTCTATTTCCTCAAGACACGGGAAGGAATTATGAGGTGGCGATGGTGCAACCCATTCTTCTAAGTTATCCAACCAACCTATTTTCAATTTGGTTAACGAAGGAAATAATGTCGTTGTTCTAGTATCTTTTGTAGAACCACTTTTGTTTCCTTCATCTTCTTCTTCTTCTTGCTGGTAATAAAACTCTTTGTTGCCCAAACAAACGACTGATGCCATACTCGAAATATCAAGAATCTTAAGACGTGGGAGCTGACCCAGGCCTTCAAAATTTCCACAGCTGCTGAAGTTCACGAGTCTTAATTCCACTAAATTAGGAAGACAAGAAGATGAACCCACCCACTTGGGAAGCTTTAAACCGGGGAAAACCCAGATGTTCAGTATCTCTAAATTAGGGTGAGGATGGAGACCTTCCAGCACCATAAGAGAATTATTAACAACTTCTTCTTCTTCTTCTTCTTCGCATTTCCACTGTAGAGTCAAATCTTGAATGTTTTGCTTGTCTTTTAATTTTGCCATCTCCGCTTCTATTTTACCGCCTCTCACGTTATCAAGATATAGTATCTTTAACTTCCGAAGGGAGTTCAGATGTGCCAATTCATGGATAGAAGAACTAGAAGTAAAAACATTAGTACTGGTTCCGGTGGAGACTTCTTCTTCTTTCCTCACTAGGAAAGGATCTAATACTTCCAAGTGAGTTAGCTTTTCTATACCTCTAATATCTCTATATCCGTTAAAATTTAATTCTCTCAATTCCACCCAATTCCTAATATCTTTGGGTAACTTACAGGAAAATCCAAGTTTCACTGACTCTAATCTACAGGGGTTCTGGCTAGTCAAAGATTCAGGCAGTTCGGTTATTTGAGTACCATTCAAATCAAGTGACCTTAGTTGTGTCAAAGCTCCAAAGTTACGAGGTAGAGCTTTTAATTCACCGCCATAACTGAAGGTTAACTTCTTTAAACTATAGATGAGAGAGATTGAGTCTGGTAATTCTAAGATTGGTGTATGTGAAACGTCAAGAGAGGATAGATTTTGGAGAGACCCGATATTTATGGGTAAGGCACTAATACCCCGCAACGTTGTATATCTAAAGTCTTCAAATTGGTCAGCCTCGTAATGGAATCAGGTACAACTGTAGCGTCCGAACAACTGAGACCTATGTGTCGCAAGTTGATCAGAGAACCAATCTGGTTGAGAATGTTTTGAACGTTTTGGGAATATTGAAGGTTGAGGGATTGGAGATTGTAGAGTTGACCAATGGACTCAGCATGCACAGCTTCAAGATTGGAATACCTGAGGTCAAGGAACCTCAAGTGTTTAAAATTAAAACTGGAAGATATAGTTTCCATATACCCTTCCCGGTGTCGAAAACCAAGCCGATGTATTACACGCAGACGCTTGTTGCCAAGTGAATTCGGATAAAATAAGCCTTGTTCTTGGAGAAATATTGTCCTCATTTTTTTGCCGTTGTTTAACACATCTGAAAATACTTCTGGTACTTCTTCCATGGGTAACTGCAGACGGCGAATCCGAGACGCATCATTTTCCATTTCACTTGCTTTGATAATTGTGACTTCATGACGATCAATGACACTTAGAGCAAGATCATGTACTAAATCATGCATTTTGAACCATGTAATGTCGCCTGAGTCATCCTTTTGTATATCTTGAAAGAAAGAACTAGAAAGCAAACTAAGGAAATAATTGTTACCAATATCTTCAAGTGAGTATTGATTTCCTCCGGTAGACGGATGAAGGAACCCTTCAGCCATCCACAGTCTAATTAGTGTCTCTCTTTCAAATACAGAATCCTTAGGGAATAAAGAACAGTAAGAGAAACACTTTTTCAAAGGGGATGGTAAATTATCAAAACTCAATTTCAATATCAGTATGATTTTGTTTGGATTTTCTGGTGAATTGAAAACGTCATTATCTTTGATCGCCAACCAATCAGATTCCTTTTTCTTCAAGCGCATTAGATTTCCGAGAAAATTAGCTGCAAGTGGTAAACCAGCACATTTACTCGCTATCTCCTCGCCTATGTTTGACATACTTGGAGTCTCAATCGCTCCGCCAGGAGAAAAAGCTCTATTCCTAATGATTGACCAGCATTCCTTATTACCTAAGGTTGTTAGATTGTACGGTGGAATGGTACCCCTAACGATACATGCAACATTTTCTTTACGTGTAGTTACTAATATTTTACTCCCTTGAGCACCCCCACTCAAATAACCCTTGAGTTTTTGCCAGTCTTCAGCATGCTCATGCCACAGATCATCTAGGACTAACAGATATTTCTTCCCCCTAATATATTCATGAACTTTCCGTACCAGTACGACATTAGGCACGTCACATGTATTTCCAGTAAAGGACTCTAGAATATTTCTTAAAATTAGAAAGATATCAAAATCTTCAGAAATACAGACCCATGCCCTTAGCTCAAAGCTTCTCTCAATCGAGTGGTCTTTGTATACCAACTGAGCAAGGGTCGTTTTCCCAAGTCCCCCCATACCCACTATTGACATGACTGAAATGTTTTCTTGTGGACTAAAATTATCAGAGGATGACGATGAAGGGTTCGTCATCAATAACATATCTACTATGCGAGATTTATCTTTTCTCTTCCAATTATTTTGGAATCACCTATAAAAGAATGCGTCATTCGGTCTAATAGCTCAGTATTTTGATCATCATGAACGTTAGATTCCAAGTGAAACATAACGTTGTGCTTAGCAATTTCATCTAGCTCTTGATTAATGATTTTGATTCTTTTTGGTATTTCCGAACCAAATTTAATTCTAGATATAACTGTTACCTTCCCCGCGTTTCCATCTTCTTGAGATTGACGCAAAGCTTCATAAGAAATTTCATCCAAAAGATCGTCAGCATCATATGCAACATCCTGGAGTCTTCTCAACCAGAGCTGCACGACTTTGTCTTTCACCTGCTTCTTTTCAGCATCAGATGTGACAGCAGCGATCATCTCCAGAGTATCCTTAAGCTTCCGCAGATCTTTATCTACAGCGCCAGCCTTTCCAATTTTTTGGCAGCAGCAACAGATACCAATTTTTTCATGAACCCCGTGGCACCGTTAACAAAGATCTCTTCCAACGCCATAATAACAAGTAAATGATTTCAAGAAAAGAAAAGAATAAACAGAATGGATGAAGAAGAAAGTCAATGGAAGAATATGATCTCAAGTTTGTTTGTGTGTTGATGATTAAGAGTTGATCACAGTCATGGGAAATTAGCAGGTATACGTAGAAGATATATAGAAACTAAACAAAATTGCAACTCAACAACCATATGCACAAAAGTCAAATACATCTAGCTGTAAACATGATCAGCTCTTAATTAATATGGAGGAGTTTTAATTAAATAACTAAACTTAATTTTCTGATTAAGTTGACTTCATGCCCAGATCGATTGAAGCAGCTGCATTCAGATCCCAGATGGGTGCAGAATATCGTGCTAAGATGTAAATGTGTGTGCAACTGGTGTTTGTTTTAGTACTCAAGTTGAGCAAAGACCCGCTCAACTTAATTTCTTTAATTCAACTTGATCAGGCTACGTAGTACTCCAATTTGTTAGAAGTTTTCTTAGACAACGTTCAGTTGATTAGTTTTACTAAACCAATCAAGCGGCTTATTCAAGTCAATGCAATTATACAAACTACCTCATTGGACATACGGCATAATCTCGTCAGATTAACAACGATGGGTGATGAACTATTCGTCTTAATCAAGTTGTGTTCTTTTATTCATCTTTCAACTGTTTCAGTTTCTTAAGAAGTGTTCATGTCTTAATTATATTGTAACTAGTTGTTTAACTAATAATTTCCCATTGGGCTAAGTCCTATGGGCTAGATTGGAGTGCTAGATTGGCCAAAAGTGTTGCAAATCATGAAAAAAGCGTGGGAAAAAAGTTAACACTCAATCTGGATACTTCTCTCTCCTAGCATTTGCTCGCAGTCGCACTATCGGCGAGATTGAAACGCTGAATGGTGCGGCGCTCAAAAAGTTGTCTCAACGCCGAACCGTTCGGCGCTCACAAAATCTAACGGCTGAGATTGAAACGCCGAACCGTTCGGCGTTCAAAAAGTAACCAAAACGCTGAATGGTGCGGCGCTCAGAAAAACGCTCGAATGGTTAGGCGCTCACGAGATGACATGGATGGCCAAACTAGCAGCTAGATATCTAGCCCATAGGACTTAGGAGGTTGCCCAGGCTGACGCGGATGGCCAATCTAGCAGCTAGATATCTAGCCCATAGGACTAAGCCTGTGATGGTAAAAATTCAAAAATGAAAAAAGTAACACAAGGTCAGTTTTACTAATAATTTCCCCATGGTAACTCACGAAAGTCAGAATCTTGCTTAAAAAACAAAGGTAAGATAAGTGGGAGACTTGGCTCTTAAAAAACAAACGTGCCTTAGATTTACAAAAAAATGGCCATATAAAGGTCCTCCCTCGCTTCGCTTGGTCGGCCCAATTAATTTTATTTTAGTTAACGGTCTGCGAGTTATAACCCCAAAGGTGCCACTATTTATCCACATAAAACCCGCCAAAACAAAAGTAACACAAAACCCCCAAAAAAACAAAATTTTGAAGACCAATTTTGAAATTTGGGGTTTTTACATCAATTTTTTAAAATTTGGGGTTTTTGTATCATTTAAGATGGAGTTTTAATGAATCCCAACATTTGAGAGAGGTTTTTGTACCACAAGTTTGGTCACCTTGGGTTTTTATGACTAGTTTTGTTTGTTGCGTGTCTTTTTATTAAAAAAGAAGCGAAAAAGGATTGTTTTTTTTTTTTTTTTTTATCTTCAAAAATAATAATGGTTAAAAAAGACCAAAATCAACAATTCTTGGGTGAAAAATACATGCAAAATTTGATCTTTGTTTAAATGGAAGAGAATGTAAAAATAGCCAGGATGTAAACAATTTCATCCTACCCATTTTCAAATACTTTTTCTTATTTTTAATTTACATCAGGATGCATCCGAGTTAGAGGTGTAAATTGGGTTGCAAAGACGAGCACAAATTTCAAAATTGATAAAGACGCTAAAATTTGAGCACGCCACCGAACACGTGACTTAGCCCAAAGACGTTAGTTAAATGGGACGTCTTTGGTTTGACTAATTGGCACAGTAGCATAGCACAAAGACGCGGCACCGGATAAGCACGTGGCCCAACCCAGCACATCACGTTAAAAGAGCACGTCATAACATGTACAAATACACCATATAACAAGGCATAATACATCACATTTTTTGTATATTTCACAAAAGAGTCACTATTCTAGCAAGTTTTTAACATTTTATGTTGGCGATCAACACATATAATACCTTAATATTTGGAAAATATATTTCAATATAGTTGTTATAATGTCATCACCTATATTTAACTAGAACATTAATTTACATGACAATAATCCAATTTTATATTTGATGGGCTATTTCTTTTTGTTGAATAAACTTGTTAATTTACTTGAAATAATTTCAAATGATATGTTGTCTAATTAAATTCTTGTGATAATGTCCGACTTAATGTATACATTAAGTGATTTCAAATTGTTTATAGCACGTGTGCCAAAGACAAAGACAAAGACGACACGTTTATTCGTGTGCCGTGTGCGCAATGCGTGTGTTGTGCCTAGCTTTTGACAAGTAAAGCACAGCACGACACAACACGTTTAAATCATTGGCACAGCACAGCACGGCACATGGCACGTGAAGCACGCGACTTCGTTTGCCGGGCCGGCACGTTTTACACCTCCACATCCAGTTTCATCCTCACTCTTTTTAAAGTTTAAGCCAGGATGAATCCAGTTTCATTCTTGCTATTTTTTTGGGTGTCCATTTCACTCATACTAATTTTTACTCGTCCATTAGGATCATGTTTTAAAAATATTTGGATAAATGACCCATTTTCCGAAAAAAAAAAAAAAGTTTCGGGGCCTCTTTGGACCGTACCCTTTCATGACCGGAAATGATTAACCTACCTACCGATTTTTCATCCATCACCAAATCTCGACCGATACAAAAGTCCGGTGGACCCAAACCCACCCCTATTTTCTCCAGCGAGTCCCAGGGACTGTTAGTGTCGGGACGCAGCTCGGGACGAAAATCAGATATTATCGCAAGAGTGGGGATGGGCAGGCAGTGACCCTTGGATATTGAGAAGCTTTTTTAACTCAGATGGTTACCTTTCGGGCATATCAATCTCAATATTTTACTAGTATGTTCTAGGCATAATAACTCTCGGCTTTTGTGAAAGATTTTAAAGGCTTAAAATGTTGACAACATTTTTCAGACCTCATGTCATTGTACATAACTCTGTAAATACCCTTTTCTTTTTAATACAACCTTCCTTTCTAAAAAAAAAAAAAAAAAATGTTAACAACATTCATACGAATGCATGTAACTTATTTTTTCTTAACTTGCTGACATAAACAAAACAAACTACTTAGGAAAATTCTAATTAAATTGAAACATAACCTTAATTCCGCAACATCCACACACAACAGTTACAAATTATAAAATGTAGCAAACGCAGTACACCACCAACAATCAGGGTGTAGGTAATTTGAAGCAGAAAGTGCCACAGGGGCGTCTGCACAGATGTTGACCTTCTGGGCATTTAGTCACCCGACTATCATACCAAATGCATGCAATTTGTCGGTTAAAAGGTGGGCAGATGTCTACCACTACTTCCGGATCCACCTTGACATCGAGTATCATCCCTGATTATATATATATATCAAACGGATACTATGAAATTATGCGTAATTAACCACAGAAGAGGATTACTATCAATCCAATTATACTAATGGAAATAAGTTGCGCAAAACATAAAAAGTGAACATTTAGACTATACGAAAGTAGACTTACTGCTTGAAGAAGAGGTTGGCATGGCAACCAAGGCAAATAAGAAGAAGCAAACGAGCATACTCATCTTGGCCATGATTTCAGTTAGGAGAACTGCTTCTAGCTTGTCTGATACTATGACCCTTGATTACTTCTTGTTTGATTGTTTAAGATATTTGATGATCAGCTACTAAAACGAAACTCTACTTATAGGCACTAATGATACCCCCTTTTCATATAATTAATTCCTACTATACAAAATCACGTGACGTTCCTTCCTCAACGGCGGGGTTGGAGAAAACAAAATCTTGGGGGAGATCCGCAACAGCAAGCTGCCTACAAGGTCTCACGTAAAAATCTTGGGAAGATCCGTGACTTTTCTGTAGGCGCTGGCCATGGTTAGGACTTAGGACTTAGGAGCGTCAACGGTTCGGTAAGATTCGATCAAATGCTTCCTTAACCTTAATAAACAATGCATCAAAAAAATTCACAGGTAAAATCATCGAAAACGAGATAAGAAATAACATGTACCGTCTCTGGTGATCTTGCGATCCCCAATATAGATCCTGAAAATCCCGTGCAACTCGCAACACGCATTCCATGCATGATCCAGATATATAATTTTTTAGTAGGAACACTCTATCCCAATGACATTAGTCTAATCTGTCTAAGGCATGATTCCAGGATCTCCATGGAAGTTGCTGATAATTAATATATCAATTATTATACAAGCCCCTATCCAGGATCATGTCCATGCAAATAGCCCTGGCAATATATACGAGGCCCTAACTTGGTGCACATGGGCGGAGTCAGTAACCTTGCTATGTACTGGCAAAAGCAAAGATCCGTATTTTGGGGCATATCATGAGGCTTCGGGGCATACAAAATGAAGACAAAATAGGGTCACCAAACTCCTTTAAAATCCTAAGTCATATGTCGCGTGGTGACGAAGACTCCCCCGTATGTTAAAAGTGAACACCACTCACGTCACCAAATTGCTCTAAATTTCCCTCTCCTCACCAAATTGCAGAGAAATTTTCTCTTTTGGCTTCAAATTTCTGTCAAATATTCTGTGGAAAAAGAAAAAAAAAATCTTTCTGCGGTAAAAAAACTTACTTTTAAAAGTTATTCTGGAATAATTAAGGATGAAATTAAAGCTGACCAAGAATAACTTCCAAAGCTATTAATGGATAAATTTATGGTGGGACGTTTTCTGATGGGGGTATGGAGGACAGATCAGAAGTTAACATGATACCGCCAGTTGAATTTTAACTGTTATTGTAGTAGTAGAAAATCCAACTACTACACCCCTTTGATAATCTATATAACAAACTAGGAAATCATTTTAAAGAACACTTAAAAGAATCTCATTAAGTTTCGAAATCAATACAAAGGAGGGCAATAAAACCCTAACTTGGGAAGCAAATAACTGTCTCTATCCTAAAATTCTATCTTAACTCATCAAAAAGATATCTCCCAACACAAGGGTGGTTGGTCCTATATATAGGATTTTTACATAGTAGAGGACAGCTAATAAAGCCCCCTATTTTCTGGATCCGTGGTGCGATGTCTTTGCTCCCATGTATTGAGTCTTCGCACATATTCTTTAACCCCGTACAGATTCCTCACTTTATTCGTGACCTTATGACGTCAACAGCTTCGTCATCCGGAATATATTGCGTGCGAGTATGTTCGCCTCCTTATAATAGTACCACTTCGCATGCTATCTACGCATGCGATATTCCACCCCAACATGATCAGCTTCGCTTGAGGGTGAAATGACTATTCACTTATCAACAAGGTGTGCGATATTTCGCCCCTACAACTATAGCTTGTTGTTTGTACCATGAGTAAAAATACCACATATCGGGCCAGAATGCTGCCTGGACCACTGTTCAGCTGTCATCCAAGCCCGCTAACCAGTCAATCGAGGAAGCCCACCGGCGTGCCCCGGTATTACATAAATTCAATGACCGGTCAATGGTCAAAGTCAATGCCCGGTCAATGGTCAAAGTCAATTGTTGGTCATCAGTTAAAGTTAGGTTGCACGTCGCACCTCCAAAGAAATTTTCGGTCTTGTTGCGAGCAAAGTGCTTCTAACCAATTTCGACCAAGTTCTCAACAACACCAACGGTTTCTAGCCATCTTTGCCCGGATGTCTTTCGCTAATCAATTTCCAAGAATGTTGCTGGATGCGCTTATCGGCCTAGCCTCCATCAAACGCCGACCATTATGCATGTCAACCATCAATCCGATCATTGACCCATTATGCGTGTCAGCTAGTCAGTCTATCATGCAAAATTGAACAAGAGGGCAGTTTCATGGGGTTTCACGCAATATTTAACATGGAGGCATGCAATAATTCTAGCAGTTTCATGCAGAATTTAACATGCGGTATTAATTCCAAATTTGTTTCATGCATAATTGAAGATGGAGGCATGAATGAGCAGTTAATGATTTATATTGAAATTAGATATTAAACTGTATAAATAGGAAGCAGAAATCATTTAGGGGGGAGGGGGAGCCAGGAGAGAGAAAAAACACAATGTAATTCTATTATCAATATAAAAGAATCACTCCCCAAGAGGATTCGCCCGTAGATGTAGACAAACCATGCCGAACCACGTAAAACCTGTGTCTCTTTTATTTGTTCCTCAATTCGTCTCCTAGCCCTAAATACACACCAAATCATCTTTTCATCGTGTTTCGTGCCTAAAATTTATTTTGGTTACCAACACATGTGGCAAGATGCAACTATCCACGGTGTGGTTTACCCGGGCCACAACACAAGAAACTTTACTTTTACTACAAAAAGAGAGACAATAAAAAGACAGGATTGGTCCCTCGGTTATGGAATCAGATGCAAAATAAACCAACCGACTAAAGGCCAAAAACATTCGTAACATTTTTTTTACAGCACCAAAAAGTATCCGTTAGGAATTTGAACGTTGGGATTCCATTAATTACCTGGTACAAAAACAAATCATTTTTCTTCTCATTTCTCTCTTTCATGGTTATCACTATATATAGGATAGTGAAGAACAAGACTCTTGTAATTTCTTTACAGAGAATTGAAGCTTCTTTTTTTTCCCAATCCTCCAATCTATTTATATTCCCTTCTAGCTCTCTAATATTCTTATTCAATTGAAATTTGTAATTTGTTTCTGAAGTGGGTTTTAAAGGAATTTGAAGTTTGAAGTGGAAATGGGTTTCATTTTGGTGATATCTCTACCATTCATTCTGTTATCAATTCTGCTTGGTTTTGGGTGTTTTCTCTTTGGAAGATCTAGAGGAAGACAAGAGCTGCTCAACAGTTCACAAGTTTATGGTGTCCCAACACCACCGCCACACGGTTCTGATACTTCTTATCCTTCACCAGCTCCTCCAATTTTTGCGAAGCACGACAATTACAACAATGTTTGATCAATTGCTGGAATACAACGGTTTGAAGAAGCTCTTGAATATATATTATGTACTATAATTTTTTAAGTTTTACTTGTAATTTTTTGAGATTCAAATTTCAATTCAATTTGTTATGTAAAGAGGGCAATTTGTTGAATCATGAAATCAGATGTTGTAAATTGAGTTGCTTATCTACTAGTAATAAATTCATTTTCCGAGTGTTATTCTTTAACGAGTTTCGGTTTCGCGAATTAGCAACTCAGGGCAGTTGATTGAGAAGGTCTTCTCCATTTTTATTGCAAGCAGTAGAAGCAAGGTGACAAGTGAGGATCAATGACTTTTAACCATGTGCAAGCAGTACGCATCTGCCTTAATATGTATACATTGCGCCGAACTATTACTCAAGCAGTTCCAAATGCAATTTGAACCTCCCTTTAATGCCTCCCCTTAAACAAATCAACTTTCCCTATAATAAAAATCATGAAAAACTATTGAGTTTTCTCGAACCCTCGTTCTACTTGATACATAATCTCTCAGTTTCCTCCGACATTCCACTAGTGGCAGTTTTTGGTATAGTCGTTGTTTTCCTTTCTATTATTAGTCTTCCCAAAAACTTGGTTTACCGAAGTTTAAAATACATTGGGTGTGTTTTATACATAGCAAATATGGAACGACATGCTAAAAATGCAAAAATAAAATAAAATGAAGAACATTATAGAGATGATACTGAATGAATCTTCAATGACCATGGGTGACTGAGTTTTTCATAGAAGTCACGGTTAAAATAGATTTCTTATGATCTACTACAGACTACAGTCCTATTGCTCATGGGGTTGCAAATTTACAACCGCAGTGAGAAATATTTATGACATCGCGCTATCTTTAAAAGTCAAATAAAAAACCTAATTTGATTGGGGGCCAAACATTTTAACTGGGGCCTCCACCTAGAGGACAAAAATGTAACCCAAAAAAATGTCACCCAAACCTAATTTGGGTCATCCCTTAGTAAATTTTTTTCTAAATACCTAAACTACCCCTGAATAATTAGTATTAGAACGTGCGTTGATTATTATGGCTAGATTATGTTAGATTGAAATCAGATTTTAGATTATTGTTTTTTTTTTTTTTTTTTTTTTTTTTGTGAGTGAGAAGAAGAAGAGGTTTTGGAGGAAAACTTGGGGTTTTTAGAAATGAGTAGTAGGGGAAATGATGTTGGAGAAGGTTCAAGTAACAAAGATGATTGTGTTGATGGTAAGATTATCTTAAATTCTCCCATGGATTGGATATATGTCACAACACAGAGAAAGAGTCGTCAATGTCGAGGGATGTATACCCCAACGACTCTATAAAGTCGTCAATGTATTGACACCAAAAATGACGACTCAAACCTGCAACTTTTCCAGGTTATGAAAAATCGTCAGGGTAATATGATATACCTGACGACTCAAACCTAACTTTTCCAAGTTATGAAAAATCGTCAGGGTAATATGATATACCCTGACGACTCTTAGCTTGGGCCACAAAGAGTCGTTATTTTGTTTATCTATACCAAGACGACTCTGAAAAATTTTGGGACAGAGAGGCTGTTTTTCTCCTGGGGTCGTTGACCTTTAAAAATGGGTCGTCCATGGAGGATCGTCATAGGTTTCTATATTATGTTAACGACTCTAATCTATGGTCGTTATCTTGATCATCATATACCCTAACAATTTTTTATGTTCTCTACATGCATATGAAAAATCGTTAGGGTTTAGGCGTGTCGAATTGACGACCCTTTTACTGTAACTGAAATTTTTCGTGTGATTTTTTTTCTTTCTTGGAGTCGTTAATGGAGGAGAAGAGAAGAGTTGAGAGGGTGAGAGGGGAGGGAGTGATCTTTTTTTTTAGAACTAGAAATGAATTGGGGCTTAAGATTAAGGGTTAATAGGTTTTTAAGATTTATTGTTAGTGAAGGGTAAAATAGTATTTGCACAATCGGTTTAATACGCCCCTGAAAAATTTGGGGTGTAAATAAAATGTCAAGGCCCCCAATTAAAATGTTTGGCCCCCAATCAAACGAGGATAAAAAAAGGTAACGAGAATCTTAGAATAATTGGGCTCACAAATAGAGGTGTAAATTGGGTTGTGCTAAAGACGAGCAAAATGAAGACAAAGACGCTAAAATTTGAGCACTGCCCGCCTAAACACGTGACTTAGCCAAAGACGGCACAACACGTTAGTTAAATGGGACGGCCGGGTTTGACTAATTGGCACAAGAGCACAAGACAAAGACGCGGCACGGATAAGCACGTGGCCCAAATTTCAAAGACAACACGTTAAGAGAGCACGTCATAACATGTACAAATACACCATATAACAAGGCATAATACATCACATTTTTTATATATTTCACAAAAGAGTCACTATTCTAGCTAGTTTTTAACATTTTATGTTGGCTTATTTATAACAACACATATAATACCTTAATATTTGGAAAATATATTTCAATATCGTTGTTATAATGTCGTCACCTATATTTAACTAGAACATTAATTTACATGACAATAATCCAATTTTATATTTGATGGGCTATTTCTTTTTATTGAATAAACTTGTTAATTTCACTTGAAATAGTTTTTCAAATGATATGTTGTCTAATTAAATTCTTGTGATAATGTCTGACTTAATGTATACTAAGTGATTTCAAATTGTTTATAGCACGTGTGCCAGCACAGCACAGCACGACACGTTTATTCGTGTGTTGTGCCTGTGGGCTGTGTTGTGCCTAGCTTTTGACTAGTAAAGCACGGCCGTACGTTTAAAGTTGGGCACAAAAGACGTTTAAACCGTTGGCACAGCACAGCACGGCACATGGCACGTGAAGCACGCGACTTCGTTGCCGGGCTGTGCCGGGCCGGCACGTTTTACACCTCTACTCACAAATCACAACAACTTCACATGACCATAATTATAATTGCTTTGGACTCGTGCATTCGTGTTATATTATTAGCGCCTCAAGAGGCTTATAGGGTGTTTGGATACCAGAAGTGCTTCTGCTTCTGAACTTCTGGAAGTCACTTCTGAGAAGCTGATAAGTTAAAAAGTTAGTTTGGCAACTGCCTAACGTCGAAAAAAAGTTGGAAAAATGTTCACTGTGTAACAAAGGTGATGATCATGAAGCCATTGATTGTCTTTGGTTATACTCCAGAAGCAAAAACTCAACTTGTAATGGAACTCGAAAACTTCTTCGAGTAAAAGTTTTGTCTTTTTTTCGCACGTGGGAAGTCACTCATGTGGACTTAACCGAGATATCTAACATTGAGATATTTTTCCAACTTTTTTTAACGTTGGGGCAGATTCCCAAGATTGAAGTCCATATTGAGGTATTTTACTTCTTCCAAGAATTTGATTAGTCAATTTTTGCTCGGTGCGAAATGGATTATCCTTCAAATAACTTTAGAATATTAAGGTATGCAGACATGTATCGTGTTGGGCGCCACCCAAATTCAGACGCACATCTTTTGTTTTACTCGCCTGGTTATTCCCATGTTGGGATTTTACTTGGATCAAAATTGGTGCAAACAAGTTTCAAATTCCGGTCATTGGTATCATACCAACAGTGACATAGGCCTCATTTTAGAGTATTACAAAGGTAGGAATTAGAGCAAGGACTATGGGGATTGAGAGTCTCTTTCAAAATGAAAGGGTTAATTTTCCTTTTGAGAAGAAATAACATATACGACACTTGTATGCCGTTCTAACCTAATATATACGGGTGACCAAATCCTGTTGGGGGAAGAATATGGAGTATGTACGGGTGACCAAATCCCGTTGGAGAAGAAAAAGGAGTAATATACAGTTGACCAAACCCTGTTTGAGTGAAGATGCAGTTGATAGTCAGAAGTTTTAATAGGTTTTGACATTTAAATTGAATAAATTTCGGGCTTTGGAAACTTCAGTTCTTTTATATTTTAAAAATTCAAAAAAAAAAGTATTATGATTAGCCGTACAGCGTGTAATGTTCTCTATCACATAGAATTTTTCACTTTGAAAGGGATAGAATATTAAATATCACGTAGCTCTTGCTCTTAAAGATTTAAAAGAATCCCTAAGATCTTTGTGGCACAATTCTCGAAACTTGTTTCTAGTCCTACGTTTTTGAATAATTTCTATTGTACCATAAATTTTGATTGTCTGAAAATTTATTTTGAAATTCAAAAAATGTACAGAGTATTATTTTCTCATAGTACATGAGCTCATGTTGTTATTTTTACACAATAAATGTCCAAATTCATTGGGAAAAAAACATATGTACCTCTAAGATATTAGATTTTCTCCAACAAACAAAATACAAACTTACAAATATAGCAAACAACATACATGCCAAACTCAAGTAAAGATTTAACTTCTTTCACAAATAACTAGGGTCACGCCATTCTTTTAAAGACTTTAAAGTATACGATATGACATTCCACTTGCCCTCACTCTTTACATGAAATGAGGAATTAAATGTCACAAATAGATGAGAGAAGGAAACCTGATTAAGTTCTTATTCAACTTTGGACACCTCCGACCGGTCTACTTGATACATAATGTCTCTTTAGTTTTCTCCAACATTCCACTTGTGTTGTTCTTGATTCTGATTTTGTTTTTCCTCTCCATTTTCCCTTCAAGAAAACTCGGTTCATGCAAATTTATAGCTAATATTTGTGGTGCATACCAAATGTGAAACGACATGTATTTAAAAGAAAAAGCAAAAGAACAAAACTAACAAGATTATACAAAATGAATCTTGAATGACATACTAGTTTGCTCTAGAGATCACACCAAAAATAGACTTATTATGCATTCACAAATTTGGTTAAAAAGACCAAAATCAAAATTTCGCAGGTGAAAAAGGACGAGTCGATTTAGATCTTGTTTTAAATGGACAAAATTTTAAAAATAGCGGGGATGTAACCGGTTTCATCTGCCCATTTTCAAATATTTTTTCTTATTTTTATTTTACACGGGATGCATCCAGGTTTTTCATCCTTGCTATTTTTTAAGTTTTAAGCGGGATGAATCAATTTCATCCTTCTTTATTTTTTTGTCCATTTCACCCATAAAATTGTTTACTCGTCCATTTGAACCGTGTTTTAATTTTTTTTTGGACAAATGACCCCTTTTTCGTTATGCATTACCCCGATTGGATTTTAATGCCTCATGCGGCATATCACACAGCCTATAGCAAGTGGCAATTATCCATGGTAGTTTACCTGGCTGGCACAACCCCAAGAGACTTTCACTAAAAAAAAAAAAAAAAAAAAAAGGAAAAAATAGGACTGGTCCATTGGTGGTGGAATCAGATGCTAAATTAGCCAACAAATTAAAGGCCAAAAACATCCATGAGATTTTTTTTACAGAACCAAAAAGTATCCGTTAGGAATTTGAACGTTGGGATTGCATTTATACAAAAACAAATCATTTTTGTTTTCATTTCTCTCTTTCATTGGGTGTCAGTCACTAACTATATATTGAAGAACAAGACTCTTACAGAGAATTGAAGCTTTTTTTTTCCCCAATCTATTTATATTCCCTTCTAGCTCTCTAATATTCTTACTCAATAGAAATTTGTAATTTGTTCCTGAAGTGGGTTTTAAAGGAATTTGAATTTGGAGAAGAAATGGGTTTCATTTTGGTGATATCTCTACCATTCATTCTGTTCTCAATTCTACTTGGTTTTGGGTGTTTTTTCTTTGGAAGATATAAAGGAAGACAAGAGCTGCACAACAGTTCACAAGTTTACGGTGTCCCAACACCACCACACGGTTCTGATACTTCTTATCCTTCACCAGCTCCTCCGATTTTCTCTAAGCACGACAATTATAACAATGTTTGATCAATTGCTGGAATACAACGGTTTGAAAAGATTGAAGAAGCTCTTGAATATATATTATGTATAATAATTTGTGATTTTTCAAGTTTTACTTGTGATTTTTTGAGATTCAAAATTCAATTCAATTTGTTATGTAAAGAGGGCAATCTGTTGAATCATGATCTTGTAGTATGTTGTAATTTCAGTTGCTTATCTACCAGTAATAAATCTTTTTGAACATCTTTTTCTGTGTGTTTTCTTTTCTATTGTGTTTCATCATTTGTTTTTAATTAACAAAAGTTAAAAAAGAGAAAGGCCCAGATAAAACCAAGGCCCAACACCATTAAGTGAAAAACACAAACCAAACACACTTCGTCACTTCCTCACAAACATGAGGAACAGAGGAAGTCATGGTTTGCCAACGTAGAATACATTTTTCCTAATCCAAAAAATAAAATAAAACCCCGTTTTTTTTTTTTTTTAATATAAGAAAACTACTTCATCTCTCAAAGTAATAAACATGGTTTGAAATTCTGAGTTTCTGACCAAACAACTAAACCACGCTAAACGTACTTTGATAACAATTTCATCATCTAAAAAAAACAACGAAAAAAAGAAACATTCAATTGATAAAATGAAACGTGAACAAAACATAAAGAATGTTGGTCTCCAAAAATTCCTAAATAATGTCTGAACTTGTGTAAAACCGTTCACTACTAGACCACGCGGGTACTTCACAATATCAAATATCATCAATCAAAGTGCGAACGTTTCTCCTCTCTATAAGATTCTAGTCGCAGTCGTTAAACACATTAAATAGATTTATTTTATACATATTCTCTTTTTAGTTTCCGCTAATATCTCGGTATTACTAGAGATGTTGGTTTTTTTTTTTCTTCTTAGTTTCTATTTGTAATATTACTTCCAAACGCTCGTTTTGGGTAAACTTTTAACAAATAACTGTCCTATATTTCACATATATATATAGAATGGCAAATGATATGCAAGATAAAGTATACATAAAACAAGTGATACGAAATGAAACTTCAATGACTAATTATTCTGTTTTTAAAGAAAACTATTATCCTACGAAAAGGTAGAACCTAAAATGGTACAAATAGAACCTGTAGAGCTGTGACCAGCATCAGGCATCATTTGGAATGTGCTTTGCAAATTGGACACCGAAATTTTGCACGCCAAAAATAGACTTCTTATGCTCATGTGATTAGAGTTGCTTACCGCAACTTATGAATTCATATGACCACTGCAATGAGAAATATTTAGTACACTGCTACATGATAAGTGTCGCTTGAGGCGTACCGTACCCTATGGCAAGTGGCAATTGTCGGTGCTTTACCCTGGCACAACCCACGAAGCTTTCACTAAAAAAGAGGGAGAAAAAAAAAAGGACTGGTCCCTTGGTGGTGGAATCAGATGCTAAATTAGCCAACAAATTAAAGGCCAAAAACATCCATGGCATTTTTTTTTACTGCACCAAAAGTATCCGTTAGGAATTTGAACGTTGAGATTGCATTAATCAGCAGCATTACCTACCCGGTACAAAAACAAATCATTTCCCTTTTCTCTCTTTTATGGGGTGCCAGTCGGTATATGATTGTACCGGGTAGGTAATGCTAACTCAAGTTATATCGGGCAATCTTATCCTGGACACATCTTCGTTGTGAGGGGTTTAGCATTACTCAACTCGAGTATACCCGCGAACTAATGTGTTAAGGACAACTTGTTGAACCTGTGATTCTGCCTTCGTCAAGTTATTTCGGTAGAGTTGTTTCGCATTAGTTCTTTACATATTATTTTCGATACATCTAACGTGATGTTCATTGTTGCAAGATCCCAACATTATATTCCCTTGTAGCTCTCAAAGTTGAAGTTTCTGAAGTGGGTTCTTTAAGGAATTTGGATTTGGAGAAGAAATGGGTTTTATTTTGGTGATATCTCTACCATTCATTCTCTTCACAATTCTACTTGGTTTTGGGTGTTTTCTCTTTGGAAGATCAAGAGGAAGACAGGAGCTGCTGAACAGTTCACAAGTTTACGGCGTCCCAACACCACCACCACCACCACATGGTTCTGATACTTCTTATCCTTCACCAACACCTCCTCCACTTATCACCAAGCAAGATAATCTCAACAAGGTTTGATTACTGCTGGAATCCCATGATGGAGATTTGAATGTACTATGTATAATTTGTAATTTTTAAGCTGTACTAGTGATTTTTTTGAGATTCAAAATTCAATTCAATTTGTAGGTTATTAGTGTTAGAAGATATGGAGTATATATGCCGTTATGATAGAAGATATGGAGTATATATGCAGATATTTTGTTTCTCTTTTGTACGTATATTAAGCATTCATTAGTTTGTATTCGTAGTTATCTTCTTTCTGTTTTTAGCTCTTGAAACTTGTATAAGATGCTGTTGTAACTCCTTTGTTAATCAATCAAGTGAGAAAACCCTTTTCCTCGATATATTGTTGTCATGACAAACTTTGTCATGGCATCAGAGCCAGAAAACATCTAAACCATTTCCGCTGCAACACAAAAAGATTATTATCCTGTCCCTGAAATCTTAAAGTATCACAAATCAAGTTATCTCTTCACTCATATCAGTTAATCATGTCTCGAGAAGATTTTTCACCCACTATTGTCAAGTTTGATGGAACCAATTACAATCACTGGTCATATCTCATGAGAAGCTTTCTCAAAGGAAAAAGTATGTGGAAGTATATTGATGGCACAGAAAAGGCTCCCTCGCAAGAGTTCAAAGCATTAAGGACAAGGACGTGAAAGATTCATCAACACAAGATCCCAAAGAAATCGGGAAGTCAACAATAATAGGATTATGACATGGATCGGGAATACAGTGATCACATCCATAAGCATGCAGCTTGTCAATTTTGAAGTAGCCAAAGAAGCATGGGACTTCCTCTCTAAAAGGTATACTCAAATCAACTTTGCACAAAGATACAAACTTGAGCAGGATATTCGTTCTTTAAAACAACAGTCTGACCAAACCATCTATGATTTTCATTCTGAGATGTCAATCGTATGGAATCAACTAGAACTTATGGAACCAAAGTGGACTATTGATACAGAAATATGGCAAAAATATAGAGAGGAGTCTAGACTAGTCCAGCTATTAATGGCATTGAGAGATGAGTTTGAAACTGTCAGAGCATCAATTCTTCATCGATCTCCTCTTCCAACGGTAGAAACTGCACTTTCTGAACTTATCACTGAAGAAACTCGTAAGAGAGTCAAACTAGATATTCCAGCTGTCCTTGCAGTACCAGCACGACCAAGTTACAACTCTCAGTTCAACAGTCAAAGGGGTTCTCGTGATTTATCTCAAGTTCAATGCCATAACTGTAAGAACTTTGGTCATCTTGCAAGGACCTGCACCGTTTCACCAAGTACATCGTCTGCAAATTCTTCTCAGGTCTCAACATCTCAAACTGCACCTCCTGGCCCACCTCAATGTAACTACTGCAAAGCCTTTAGACATGTAGTTGGAAATTGCACATCTCCATCATCTAGAAACATGAGAGAAAGAAGAAGATTAAATGGTAATGTTCCTGCACATAAATCTGCAGCTCCCGCTAATTTGTCTTATAGTCTAGATAAACCACAAGATGCAGCTGGACAATCTATATCACCCAACCTAGCGCGAATCCAGGAGATGCTCAAACAATCTTTGTCTATTGGTAATAACTCCACAATCGCTTACCTTTCTCGGTTCAACGGTACATATTCAACCGAATGGTTTCTTGACTCAGGTGCCTCAAATCATATGACTTTTAACTCAATGTTGTTTGAGAAAGTGTCCCATTATTACGCCTAAAATTCATCTGCGGATGGTACGAGAAATAAGTGCTACTCATATTGGCCAGATTAAACTTTCAGACAAAGTACATATACAAGATGTGTTCCTTGTGCCTCAGATTAAAATGATCTCATATCTATTGGTCAATTATGTAACCAAGGTTTTATAATTCACTTTACTTCTTCTGGTTGTTTTATACAGGATCCTATGACAAAGATGCTTGTTGGGATAGGCCGTAGAGTTGGTCAATTATATCTTTTGGAGTCTCTAGTTATTCCTCAGCAATCCAAGAACAAACTTGTTCTTTCTGCTTCTACCTTACCTTCCACAGTATCTCCTTTTATATCTTGGCATTCTAAGTTAGGACATGTCTCTTTCTCTCGACTTTCTTATATGATTAATAAAGGGTTGTTAGGAAATATAACTGTTGATAAAGAACCTCATTGCATTGCCTGTAAGATGGGCAAACAACCTGCACTTCATTTTAATAAAAGTATTACCTTTTCTAATGCACCTTTCGATCTTATACATTCTGATGTTTGGGGTAAGGCACCTTTTGCAACTAAAGGAGGGGCTTTGTATTATGTTATTTTCATTGATGATCATACTCGATATACATGGATCTATCTTTTCAACAACGGGTCAGAGTTTCTAAAAATCTACACAGATTTCTCTAGAATGATCAAAACACAATTTGGAAAAACTATCAAAACTTTTCGTGCTGATCAAGGTGGTGAGTACATATCCAATCCCTTCAAGGATTTCCTAAAATCTGAAGGAACTCTTCTTCAATTATCTTGTACAGAAACTCCAGAACAAAACGGTATTGCTGAAAGAAAACACCGACATATTATTGAAACAACTAGAACACAACTCCTTTCTTATTCTGTTCCCTCAAAATTTTGGGGTGAATCTGTTCTCACTGCTGTTTACACTATCAATTGCATTCCAATTGTGGTTATAGGAGGTATATCACCATACGAGAGTTTGTTCAACAAGAAACCAATCTACTCTGAACTCCATGTTTTTGGTTCAACATGTTTTGTTCTTCTCTCAGATCGTGAGCGAAACAAACTTGGAAAGAAGAATACTATGTGTGTTTTCTTAGGATATGGTATCGAACAGAAAGGTTACAGATGTTATGATCCAGAGACTAGAAGGTTACGTATTTATCGACATGTAACCTTTTAGGATAAAATACCTTTTTGGTCCCTTCCTAGTAGCACAGCCTCTACCTTAGAAAGCTTCACATATCTAGATCCTTTTGACGATACTTTTGTCGAGAATTCCTTACCTATCACAAACACTCTTGTTCCTACTTCTGCTGAATCTATTGAAGTTACTGAAGGTGAAGCTGATAATGACAACTCTATGGAGTATTCTGACAATGCATCTTCACATGGGAATCCTGTACAACAAGATGTTCCTTTACCTCCACGTGTACGAAAACCACCAGCTAAGTTCTCTGACTATCACTGCTCTTTATCAAGTATTCTGTCTTTGAATGAACCTAAAAGTTACAGGGAAGAATCAATGATACTAGAATGGCAAGACTCAATGGGAGACGAATTAACTACACATAAACTAGCTGGCACATGGGATATGGTAGATTTACCACCTGGAAAACATATTGTGGAAAGTCATTGGGTCTATAAGGTCAAAACTAAATCAGATGGTACCTTAGAACGTTGCAAATCTCGTGTGGTTGCTCAAGAAATACACAACAGTATGGGATTGATTGTGAAGAGACTTTCGCTCTTGTGGCTCGTATGACAACAGTACGTACTCTTCTTATCGTGGCTGCTGTACGTAATTGGGATCTTCACCAGATGGATGTTAAAAATGCATTTTTGCTCGGAGAACTACAAGAGGAAGTGTATATGAGACCCCCTCCAGGCTTAGCTTATTCTCCTAATCAAGTATGTAAGCTTCGTAAAGCTCTCTATGGACTCAAACAAGCACCTCGTGCATGGTTTGAGAAATTTTCTGCTGCTATTCTACAATTTGGTTTCAGTCAAAGCCCGTATGACTCGGCAATGTTCTTCAGAAGATCCTCAAAAGGAACAGTACTTCTTCTTTTATATGTTGACGATATGGTTATCACAGGCAGTGACTCAGAAGGTATAAAATCTCTAAAAACTCATCTAAATTTATGCTTTCAAATGAAAGATCTTGGTCACTTAAGGTATTTCCTTGGCATAGAAGTTGATAGGTCATCTGAAGGTTACTTTATATCTCAAGTTAAGTATGCCTACGAGATTCTTAATCGAGCTGGATTAACAGAGATAGTAAGACCTCGGAAACTCCTCTAGATCTTAACGTTAAGCTCAATCCTATTGATGGAAAACGTCTACCTGATCCAACTTTGTACAAACAACTAGTTGGGAGTCTTAATTATTTGACAATAACAAGACCGGATATTAGCTATGCGGTACACGTTGTAAGTCAATTCATGTCACTCCTCGCACTACCCATTTTGTCGCCATTCTCGGGATTCTAAGATACATCAAAGGAACATTGAATCAAGGATTGAAATTCTCCTCTAAGTCGACCTTCGTCTTTATGCTTATACGCACTCGATTGGGCAAGGGATGTAACAGAGATAGAAGATCCACATCCGGGTTATTGTATTTTTCAGGCAACTCTCTAATATCTTGGCGTAGTAAGAAGATGCTTAGTTGTTTTTCGGTTACAGTGTTGAGGCTGAATATAGGGCTATGGCACACACTACCTCGAAATAGTTTGGTTACGGTGGTTACTGGGTGATATGGTCATCCATCTAACGGGGTCTACTCCTTTATATTTTGACAATAAAGTCGCTATTCATATTGCTCATAATGATGTTTTCCATGAGCGGACAAAACACATTGAGATCGATTGTCATTTCGTACGTCATCACTTCAAAAAGAAGACCATTACACTACCGTACGTCAGCTCACCAAGTCATTATCTTCTCCTCGTCTTAAGTTCTTGGCCAACAACCTCAAGATGTGTTCTCTACCATCTTGAGGTTGAGGGGGGTTAGAAGATATGGAGTATATACGCAGATATTTTGTTTCGCTTTTGTACGTATATTACGCATTCATTAGTTTGTATTCGTAGTTATCTTCTTTCTGTTTTTAGCTCTTGAATCTTGTATAAGATGCTGTTGTAACTCCTTTGTTAATCAATCAAGTGAGAAAACCCTTTTCCTCAATATATTGTTGTCATGACAAACTTTGTCAATTAGAAGTTGTAAAATTTGTTGTCCATCTACCAGTAATAGATCATTTTCTCAGTTTTTTTCTTTAGATTTTTTAGGAGTTTCATTTTCGCAATTTAAGGAAGTCATTAAGAGAGTCTTCACACTGTCAGGCAATTTAGCAATAATTAACCAATTACAATACATATCCCTAAACACTTTCGCCTTATACATTTCAATATAAATGGACCAACACCTTTTGTTGTTTTTGTTTGCCACCCCGAGTACATATAGGGAGAGTTGTTTTGCTTATCGTGTAATCAATCTTCATGATGTAGTTCTTTGAAACGCCACCGCGGGTTGTTTGATTGATTCGAGAGTTTTTTCATATTCTTCAATGGATTTGAATAGCGCTGAGAAATTACCTTTACCAAATCCTCCACAACCTCTTTTCTGATAAGTCTTGCCTTCTTCATCCTTCAACATACATCCCAACCTCTGTATAATCTCTATGAATATAGTTGTCTCTTAATAAAATCCGAATCTTATTTCTAGATCGAATAACTCAAGAGTCAAGACGCATTATGTAAGCACTTGTTTGGTAATGTGTACAAACATCCCAAGCGAATTAACAAAATGTGCTAGTGTAGTACTACAACAAATGTCGGGTAAGTGTTTATGGGCCTAATGTTGCCTTCCCGACATATAAGTTGGGTTTTGCTCAAAGGAAGAAAATGAACTTAGAACTAGTCGAGATGGGTTGTTCACTTGTTTGTTAGCTCAAGATTCATAGTTACGCAAATGAATTGAAGTTCTAACGGTAGTTACTTGTAGGAACAGAATCTCGCAACAGTTATATCTCAGCGAAGTTTTGACTAAAGGGTGGTTGCGAAGGCCATCGCATAGTGTTAGAGAAGTGATGTAGCGAATGACATCAGCTTAGTCATAAGGAATGTGTGAAGATTCTGCGAAGATCGGGATTACCTTGCGAAGAAAACCCTTGTAAGCTTGCGAGAATGACGCAGATCAGATCCGAAAATAAAGGCTGGCTTAGATGTCATCCACTATGTAATATCCTATATAAAGGACCAAGCAAAGTCGAGATGGAGAGATCTTTTTGGAGAGTTAGAGGAGAACAAATAGGAGAGAGAAAGTCCAGAGTTATTTTGATTTCCTTGTATTCTTATTACTTTTGTAAGATTCATCAAAAAGATAAATAAAACTTTTCTAATTGATCATGGAATTTGGTTAGAACAGTGTATAATCTTGGAGGGGTGTGGTTGTAGGAAATCCTGCAACCACATATTGGCGCTAGAAACAGGGACTCCAATTTGAAGATTATCTGAAAACAAGACTGAATGAGGATATTATGATTTGACAGAATTTGAAGCAGTTAATGAAGAATTTGTGAGTTGTATAACAGGTTATTGAAATCAAAAGAGATGATGAAGCAAGTCAGTAAACTAGTTGAGAAAAAAATAATCAAAATCAAACAAGACAGCAAGAGATTGGAATGAAGTTTAATAACAAAGACAATGATTAATGAGTTTCATGAAAATCTCAAAGGAGGAATACATAAACGGGATTTTGAAGGAAAGAAAATTATGACAAAAGAAAAGATGCCACCATTGAAGGAATGGGAAAAATAGAAAATCACATTCACAGCAGCAGAAACACCAAGGGAAAATTTAAATCACACAGCTCCGTTGGTAATCACAGTAACTGCAGCACGTAAAGAGAAAGATGAACCAGCGACATTTATAGAAGAATGGGCGGTGAACCGAACTCTAATAGATACATGAAGTTCAGTCGATATAATATTCTACCATGCATTCCAAGGGATGGGGTACAAAGATGAAGAGATGACTTGTTCAACATATCATATCCATGGTTTTGGTAAATTTACAACAAAACCTAAAGGAGAAATAGTGGCGCGGATACTATTAGGAGAAATTGAAATACACATGACATTGTGTGTGGTGGATATGGAGTCACCTTACAACATGTTATTGAGAAGACCATGGATACATGCAATTAAAGCGGTAGCATCCACATTACATCAGTGTATCAAGTTTCCTATGCCTAGTGGAGCAGGTGAAATCAAAGGAGATGATAATGATGCGAAAATGTGTCTTCAGGTGGAAGTAGAAAATTATGAAGGACGTGCAAAGAAGCGAAAACTTCGCTGGAAAATGGCGAAAGAAGTAATGAAAGAAGAAGAATTTAGAATTTACATGATAAAAGCAAAGGAAGGAAAAGGAATACCAAGCGAAATTTCGCAAGGAGAAGACAAACCGATAAAAACGATAAAAGAGAAAACACCAATTGGAGAGTCAAAGGCGGCTACACAAAGAATGGAACCAACAAAATAAGTGAATGTTGAACTGAAAAAGATCCAAAGATGTTAAAGATCGGAACTAAAATGGATGCAGATGAAGAAGAAATAACAATTAATTTATCAGAATTTAAGGATGTCTTCGCATGGAACATGGACGAAATGCCTGGGATAGATCCTTCAGTTGCGTGTCATCATTTGGAAATTAACAAAATTGTAAGACCATTCAAGCAGAGAATAAGAAAAATAGCAACAACATATCATCCTCAAATAAAAGAAGAATTGCGAAGATGTTGGATGCATGAATTATACTAAGCAAGAAAAATACCCAGAGTGGATTGCAAATATGGTAGTGGTACCTAAGAAAATAATGGGATAAGGATTTGCATAGATTTCATCGATCTAAATAAAGCTTGTCCAAAGGACAACTTTCCTTACCAGACATCCCACAATTGGTTGAGTCGTGGCGAGGGAATGATAGAATGTCTTCTTTAGATAGATATAAAGGTTACAATCAAATTCCTCTCGCTGAAGAAGACCAGGAGCATACCGTCTTTTTCGCACCAAGAGGATTATATTGCTACACGAAAATGCCGTTTGGTTTGCGAAATGCTGGACCGACATATCAGAGAATGGTAGAAAAGGTATTTGCGAAATGGATTCATAAGACATTAGAAGTGTACGTAGATGACATGTTGGTGAAAAGTAAAGAAGCTAAAGATCATGTGCAAGACTTGAAAGAAATTTTTGAACAGATGCGCGGTTCAACATCAAAGTAAATCTGAAAAATGTATTTTTGGTGTTGCGTCGGGAAATTTTTTAGGATACATTATGTCAAAAGAAGGAATACAAGTTGATCCGGAGAAGGTGCGATCAGTTCGCGACATGCCAACTCCAGCGACGGCGAAAGATGTACAGAAATTAAATGGACTCTTAGCTTCGCTGGGAAGATTCATTTCGCGATCATCTGACAAATGCAAGCATTTCTTCAATATACTCAAGAAGGGAGCGAAATTTAGATGGACAGATGAATGTGAGAAAGCATTGCAAGAAATAAAGGATCGCTTGATGAATGTATCCATCTTACAAAAAGCAGAGCCAGGGGAAGAATTGCTGATTTATCTGGCGACCACTTCGCATGCTTTAAGTGTCGTTTTGTTGCGAGTAGATGAAGGAGTAGAAAAGCCAATCTATTACATTAGCAAGACATTCAATGCAGCAGAGATGAACTATTCGAGATTGAAAAATTAATACCGGCATTAGTTTATGCAAATTTTTAAGCTTCACATGTATTTTCAAGCCCATGGAATAAGAGTGTTAACAGAGGTGCCCATCGAGTCAAAAGAATGACAAATTCAAAGAGATCGAAGCGGGGTTGAGAGATGGAATGCTTGAGTAGCGCATTTTAAGATTAAATATGAAGTATTATCTTCACCGAAGTCACAAGTTGTTGCGAATTTTTTAGCAGAATTTCCGTTAGAAAATGATGAAACAGTGGAAGAGATGATGGATATAGAAGAAGAACATGGGAGTCCAAGAGACTTGTTGACAGAGCCTGATAGATGGGAAATATTGGTGGATGGATCATCAAATGGGGAAGGTAATGGAATTGGAATTGTCTTGATTTCATCAGAAGGAACAAATATGGCTTTTTCTTTTAGATTGGAGTTCGAATCTACTAACAATAAAATGGAGTATGAAGCGGTGGTGCATGCTTTACGACTTGAAATAGAAATAAAATTAGAAAACGCAAGAATCACTAGTGATTCACAGTTAGTCATTCTCCAAATAAAAGGGGAATACACTACAAATGAACCCTCATTGAAGAAATACAAAAAGCTTGTTGGGGAGTTGTCAGCGAAGATCCCACAACTAAAATGGAGGCATATATCAAGGAAGGATAACAGATTAGCAGATGCTTTTGCTTTTATCCCAAGCATGATGGTAGATCCGACTGAGAGATGTATAAAGATACAAATGCTTCTTTCGCCATCAATCAACAAAGAAGAGGAGGAAGAAGAAGATGTGATGATAATAGAAGGAGCGGAAGGTGAAAAGGTGAATCAGGTTGCAGATTGGAAAACTGAACTTCATGCCTACCTGGAGAGGGGAGAAGTACCAAGGAATAGATTGGAGGCACATAAGTTAAAGAGTCGTGCGACGAATTACGAACTCAGAGATGGGGTGTTGTATCGAAGGTCATTTAATGGGCCCTCGCTTAGATGCTTGACACGAAAAGAATGAGAGGAAATACTGAAAGCATTACATTATGGGGATGCCGGTAATCATAGTGGAGGAAGATCTTTGGCATACAAAGTGAAAATACTAGGATATTATTGGTCGTACATGCATGAAGATGCGAAAGAAGTATCAAAACGTTGTGAAGAGTGCCAGCGGCATGGAAAGAGAATACATGCACCAGGAGCACCTTTATCATCTTCAACAAGTGTGTGGCCCTTTGGAAAGTGGGGTTTAGACATTGTGGGGCCATTTTTACCAGGATCCGGGCAAAGAAGATATTTGATTGTCGCAACAGATTATTTCACAAAGTGGTCAGAAGTAAAGGCAGTACAACATATCCGCGATAAAGACGTTTTCACTTTCATTTTCGAAAACATCATTTGTAGATTTGGAATTCCTGCACAGTTGGTGTCTGATAATGGAAAACAATTCGAAGGGCAGAATATAGAAATGTTGCTTAATGCATTTAAGATAAAGTGCGGGAAATCCACACCATTATATCCACAAAGTAATGGACAAGCAGAGGCAACAAATAAGACAATTACAGATACATTGAAGAAGAAATTGGAGGGGAATAATAAAGCATGGTGTAAACAGGTACCTAATGCAGTTTGGGCTTATAATACAACTAGGAGAAAAGCTACCGGAGTGTCACCTTTTTGTTTGACACAAAATCTCGTTTTAATTTCCTTCAACATCCAAGTACACTGCTACTGCTACTGTTGTTTTTGTTTTTTTGTCTTTGCTTTGGTTTCCATTTTTCCTCTTTCAAAATTCGGTTTGCGTAAATTTATAATAACAATAATTATGTGCTTTAATACATAGCAAACGCCAAAACCACATGCTAAAATATTAAACATAAAAGAGATGATGATGCGAAATGAATCTTCAATGACAAACTAATTTGTTAGAGAAGTCACGCATCTAAATTAGACTTCTTATGATCTCCTACTCATGAGATTAAAATTGCTTACAACAATTTCTGATCTTGTAGCGATCACCACAATGAGAAACATTTCGGACACACACTATGAAAGAAGCCCCGCTTAAGGCGTACCAAGAGGCATACCACAGCCATGGCAAGTGGCAGCTATCTGTTAGAAAAAAATAGGCTAAAAGAGAGGATGAACACTAACGTAAATGTTGTACTTCCGGCTTCAAGGCTCGATTAATATTCTTTTAGACAATATTTCGACCCTCCTAATAAATTGGCTATTACAAACGGGTATGTGACAATGAAGCCCTATAACAACGTTATTGGATTCAAGGTTTGTACTCCTTGACCCAACCAAGAACACACAAGAATAAAATCATGATGATGCTTACCAGAGTGAAAACATAAAGTACTTGATGTTTTTCATGTTTGAATGAAAACAAATCATCACTACTTATAGGGAACACATGCCTATTGGAGATGCCTTTTCATTTCCAAAAGACACATAAGGTGTCTAATGGGAATGGTTGTGTCTTTTGTGAACTACCACACCCATTAGAGGTGCCTCTTTATCTCCAACTAACATCCATTGTGTCTATCAACGCAAGACGCTCCCCCGTCGTAGCGGCAAACCAAAACGAAAAAAACCATTTTATTTTCTATGGTATTGAAAATATCTAACAATCTCCCCCTATTTTCAATAACCAAAAAAAAAAACATGAAAATAAAGTAAAACTTATAAAACAGGAGTGGCTGCATCACTCAAGTGGCTACCTATACGCACTGAGTGGGATCAAACCAACGTAATTCGGGCAAAGTTGGGAATAAACGTCATCGTTGAAAAATACATAAATGATAGGTATCTTTTGGATTTGAACCTTCACTTAGTGTAAGAAATTCAAAGACTTATCGAAGTTCGAGTGGTCAAACTAGTCTTGAACCAAGTACCCCATGTGATAAAACCGTAATATCCACGCATGCGATTTAAGAGATTGGTGTTAGCGTAGCTCGGCACGTTAATGGCCATGTGCTATATCCTAGATACATGAGTCTGCTTTAGAGAACGGTCTTATTCTCTTAAGAAACGGCATGATTTCCATACTCATATAGGTAAGTCTCTTAAGATGTTTCTGCGATACATCCGTAAACAATAATAGACTTATTAAGGATAAATATCCATCCCTTTTTATCTTTTACATTATTCATAGTTGCCTCATTAAATTTCATAGTATAAATAGAAGATATGATCATTTGTTATCTTTTAATTAATTATATTTTATTAGAATTAATGTTTGATGCAAATTGAAAGCACAGTAAAGATGATAAAACTGCAACGGAATGAATATATTGAAAGTAACAGATACAATGGAGTAGAAATTGATCTTGGAAGATATCCTAAAATCTACGAGTTTATCTAGACCCGTTAGTTCACTACGAGTAGCGACTATAGATATGGTTTATTTAGACCTCGTTAATTCACTACGAATAACAACTATAGGTATGAGATTAGTATTCGGACCTCGGGGTAAACCAAATAATGCAGTTCGAATAATGAAATAGATACTAATTATTCCAAATGGATAATAATGAAAAGAAAGAACACATATGGTTTGTCGAACTTGAAATATTCCGAAGAATAACTACTATGAACGATCGAGCACCTCGTAACTCATAATAATCACGAGTTATGGATAATATGGTTATTTGTACGTAAGGATGAACTTGACTATAAATAAAATTAAAAATAAAGCTAATTAAACAAAAAAAAAAAAAAATTGATGGTTTAGAAGAGTGGTCTTGGACTACATTCTTAACTCCTTATATGGAGATATTTCTACCAATTACGTGGTTGCAACCCCTACCTCCGTAATGGGAGGGAGCATACCAACCATCGAGACCACTTGATGGTTGGCAATTAAACAAAATTTAACAATATTGATAAGCATCATGCTTACAAAGCATGCTTGATCGGAAGGGTAAATGGACGAATTTACTAGAGAGGAGTGAATCTTTATGGCTCGGTCACTGCTTTATGAATGACGCATTGAGAAGCTTCAGCCTGTGCGATTGGTAGTTGTAGGCGAAATTTTCCATTCCGTCACGCTCCTTCTACTAGAAGAAATTCCATAAAAAAAAATGAGGTGTTTTTACACAGATCATTGCGATGAGAAACATTTACAACATGTGCTATCATATAAGTGCGGCTTGAGGCATATCACGGCCTACGGGAAGTCACAAGTATCCACGGTGGTCCCTATTTTTGCTCTACCTGATTCTCCTTGGAAGTTATACTTTGTCTGTTCTTAATTTCAGGTATATTCCAGAATAATGTAGTATTACGTGCTTCACATGAGAATACATGTTGCAGGTTTCAATAATTTCCCAAGTTAAAAATCAGAAAATCAATGGAGTGTTTTTATTTCTTTTGATATATTATTGAGAAAATGGGTCATTTGTCCAAAAAAATTTAAAACACGGTTCAAATGGACGAGTAAAAAAAAGTACGGGTGAAATAGCCAAAAAAATAGCAAGGATGAAACCTGGATTCATCCCGCTTATACTTAAAAAATAGCAAGGATGAAACCGGATGCATCCCGTCTAAAATAAAAATAAGAAAAAAATATTTGAAAATGGACGGGATGAAACCAAGTTTACATCCTGCCTATTTTTAAATTTTTGTCCATTTAAAACAAGATATCTTTCTAATTTTTGGCTATTTAAACAGTATCAAAACCTAAGTGTCTTTTTCACCCAGGAATTATTGATTTTGGTCTTTTTGACCAATTTTGTGTATATTATTTTATTTTATTAATAGCAATTACATTGCATACTTCCGTAAAGCACTACATAAAAAAATTAATATAATGAACTTGCTTCCGTAAAGATTATTTTCCATTTTGTTTACATTCATGTGCCTTCTGCTGATTTACAAGTCTTGAAAGATTCTTTACTCATCTGCTACAAATTTACATGGTACAAAATTATCTCTACAGTTTCTTCCAATATCTCACAAATGAGATTTTTATGTTCTGTCTTCACTTTTTTCCCTTCAATTTTCTCCTCCAAAATTTTGATGTCTACAAATTTATAACAAATGTGAAACGACGTGCTAAAACATAAACATAAAACGAATGATACATAACACATTTTAAGCGATTATTTTGTTACAAAAGTCACACATAATATAATAGGCTTCTTATGATATCTTCTTAATCATGGGATTAGCATTGCTCACGACGCGGACGTGTGGGCCTAATAAGGCTAACGAGGCTCTAGCTCGTTCCCTTAATTTGGTTTGAATTTTGTAGTATATTTATAAACGATATTTTGGGCACAACTGTTTTTTTTGGGACCATTATTTTTTTTGGAAAGATATTCGAATTAAAACTAAGTCGCCCCTTATCCATATATTTATCTTAATACCAAAATTATCCTTTTCAAATAAGTTAGTGTAATGATTAGTTGAATCATTAGGTTAACATAATTAATGATTAGTGTAAGATTAAATAAGCAGAAAAATTAAACTAAATAACTGAGAGAAGAAGAAGGAAAAGGAGAAGAAGAATAAGAGTTTGGTTAGGAAATATTTTTGCGACGTTAGTTCGGTTAGGAAATATTTTTTGTGACGTAACCGAACTGTTAGGAAATATTTTTTGCGACGTTTTCGGTTAGGGGATATTTTTTGCGAAGTCTTAAGTAAGGCTCGCTTAGAAATACTTTTGCGACGTAACCGAATCGGTTAGGAGTTTTCTTGCGATGTAACCGAACTGTTAGGAAATATTTTTATTTGCGACGTTTTTGGTTATGAATTTTTTTGCGCCATAACCGAGCTGATGTTCGATTAGGAATTATTTTTGCGAAATAGCCAAATTGTTCTTCATTTCCATTAGGTTCGGCTAGTTCGACAAAGTTTTTCACATAATTCCTAGCCAAACTTCTCTCTGCAACTTCCATTTATAACTCATTTTGATGGTTAATACTCATTTTTCAGCCAAAAACAAAAAAAAGATAATGGATTTGTGAAAATTTCATTAAATCGACGACAACAAGCACTACACCATTTCAGCATATTTGCAACGCTGATATTTTCGGGTTTGCAACGTATATAAACGTTTCTTACGTGGCAACGTCTATATCCGTTGCAAACCCAAAAATACGTTGCTATAATTATGTAATTTCGATAATAATTAAGCAACGTGAACATACGTTGCTTATGATGCAGTTTTGTGATTTGGTTTTATTTTAAGGGTGTTTTGGTTGGTTATATTTTTATTTCTTTTTTAACATTTTATTTTAATTTAAAATTAATTTCCCTTCCAAAATTTATTTTCCCTCTCAAATTTTATCTATATTTTCACTCTCAATTTTTACTTTCCCCCCAAATTTCTCCTACCAAATTTTCTTTCCCCCCAAAATAATCATTACATATTTATTTCAACTTTAATCTAATTCTAATCATTTTAGTCTTAATAATACTACTTTTACTTTATTTATTTCTACTTCATTTTTCTCATTTACATAAACTTATAATGATTTTATTTGCTTCATTAATTTTTACTAAGTCCAATCATTTCTTCACTAAGTTCTAATCATTATCAATTTCATTAGTCCTAATCATTTGGTTAAGATTTTGTTAATTTGACCCAATTAATTTACTTCCCCCTATTTGCACTTATTTCCCCAGAGTTTTTCACCCTATTATTAAAAAAGAAACTCTCTCTCTACTCCTGTAAGATGTACTCTCTCTCGAACCTTTTTTTTTTTCATCGGACTCTCTCTTTTTCTTCTTTCTCTCAACTTTCATCAAGAACTCGAACTCGAAATCGATTCTCTTATCGCTCTCTCTCTCTCTCGAAAACCCGAGATTCCAGGATGAACAGATCGAAATCCCAAGTTTAATTGAAGATTTTGAGTAGTGAAAACCCTATTTTCAACCAGAAAGAAACCCTAGAATTCAACATTAAAACCTCAAATCGATACCCGTTTATTCTTAAGATATGTATCCTAATCAAAACCCCTAAATCTAAAAGTTCGATCTATCAACTATTGACCATAATTTAGGAAGAAGGTATAAACCCTAATTTTTGCTCTCTTTTTGTTTTTGGGTGATTAAACCCTTGTTTTTGGTCGCAAGATGATGGTTTCACTCTTGATTGAAATGTTGTTTGATAACATCCGGATGTTATTCATCTATTTTATGCTCTTGTTTTCATCTTTGAGAAATTTCCATCTCTGTTTCTCAATATTTCGTTTTGTTATTTTCTTCATTGAGATTTCATTAAAGTTTGGTTATTTTCTTCACCTCGTGTTCTTCGTGTTGAGAAATCGTATGGTTTCACTTGAAATATGCTTAGTTACGAGTTATTGTTGTTGATTTGGTACTCGATTGTTGTTATCTGTGACTAGTTGAGCATGATGCTTTGTTGGTAATTTATGTTAACCAATTGTTGTCAGTGACTAGTTGAGCGAGTGCTTTGTTGGTAATTTATGTTAACCAATTTTTCTAAAATATACTTTTTGTGTTTTGATGCGAGTTCGTGAGATTACAGTCGTGGTTCTACTTTGACTTGATCTAAAAAGTCAGTTAATCGTACTTCAGTCATTGTATATGTTTTGTTGCTCTATCTTGATGCTTAGGTTCTTACTTTTCTTATTGTTGGATGTATTTGTAGGGGTTAATTATATGCTTTTTGCTGTGTGGCTTTGTGTTTAACAACAGTTAGTTTAGGTTTCGTGTTTAATTATTGTTTCTGACTTTTATGAATTGTTAGGTTCTTATGTTTATTCTTGTTGGGGTTCTTTCTGTAGGTGCTAATTGTGCGCGAAAGTTATTCACAGCTGCAAGATCGTTGGTGAGTGATTTGTTGTATGTAGAGTATTATTTAAGAAACTTTTACTTGTTTCTAACTTGTAGTTGGTCTTGAGCACTCATTATTTTGTTGTTGTTTTATGCAGAGCGTGTAGAATACGATTGGGGTAGAATTGAAAAGGCCGAGTGTCGGTTTAGTGAAATGGACATGTATCCCTGTCAATGATTATATGCCATGGTGTTTGATAATTTGCTATATGCTGGTTTTTGGTAAAGATGATATGTTTCTGGAATCAAATGGAAAGTAGTGAAGATATTATTGCTCCATGTTAGTTAAAATATTCTCTCAAGTTATTGATCCCATGCCATGAAGTTAAACTTCTATCAGAGAGAATGTATGTCATAATATGCCATAAGCTAGAGTTTTGTTTTTGGTGCCATCTAGTTTGTGTAGTCACACTTTTCTTTTCTTGTCATTATTTATAATCTAGTTTGTGTTGACGGTTGTAGAATGGTCGATTTGTGTGAGAAAGGATGGATGACTATTGAAGATAGGTGTAGTCCATCTTATAGAGAAGGGGTGGCTAAGTTTATTGATTTTGCATACAAGAACGAGAATTAGAAACTCGGCAGATTCATTCTGTCCTTGTAAATCGTTGTCGTAATAGGAAATCCATGACTTTTGCCTTTGGTCGGGCATGATATACTATCATATGGCATGCTTAATTCATATGTAGTTTGGTCTACACGGAGAGAAGTCGACACCGAGATCAGCATCGCATCAGCGTCGAGCGTCATATGTGAGTCGAGGACAATGCAACGATGATACGAGTTGAAGAAGAAACAATAGTGGAGGAAGTCGTTAAAGAGAGTCGTCGAGATGATAGGTTAAATGACTTTGTTGATAATGCATTTGGGATATTCGAAGGATTAAATGAGGATGTCAATCTTTGGTGATTCTCTGAACATCCCTTCCAGGAGCCTAACGTAGGTGAAAAATACAACAAGTACCAAAAGTTAGCGGAAGAGAAGATTTATCCAACATGTGAGAATGGTGCGACAACTCTTTCTGTGATTGTGGAACTGCATCATGTCAAGAAGAGATTTGGTTGGTCTGCAAATAGCGTCACTTACCTCTTGGGATTACTAAGAAAATGGTTTCCAGAGGGAAACACTTTCCCTGCAAAGTACCCAGTAATGAAAGAGATGTTGAAAGATATGAGAATGAAGGCGGATAACATTCATGCTTGCATTAACCACTGCATGTGTGTTGTTAGAAAAGATTTGAAGGATGAGATAGAATGTCCAAGTTGTGGAGCATCTAGGTATAAATTCGAGACAAGGGAAAGATGGAGTTCAAAGAGTAACTAAAGAGCTGCATTTTAGTATTGCGACATTTTCCACTTCCTCCAAGACTTAAGAAATATTATACTATACCATGGATTTTGAAGATATGACATGGCATGATCGTGCGTGCTTCTTGCGAGTATATGCGACACCCAATCGACTCTACACAATGGCAGAACATGAAGAAAAAGTGGCACGAGTTTGCAAGGGAAGCGCGAAATGTGTGGCTTGGCATTTCAACGGATGGATTTAATCCTCGCGGCATCCGAAGTGTACGATTCTGATTGTTGGCCCGTCATCTTGGTTCCTTACAATCTGCACCGTCACTTTGTGTATGAAGCGAGTTTGATTATGTCACTACTAATACCAGGACCTAAGGCATAGGGTCAAGACATCTGCGTTATGCTTCATCCATTAATAGATGACTGAATAAACTTTGGGAAGGAGTGGATGCGGTAGATATGCATCTAAAGCAGTCATTCAAGTTGAGAGCTATCTTAATGTGGGGTATACATGATTTACCTGCGTATGGTAATGTTTCTGGTTGTGTAGTTCATGGGTAAAAGCGTGTCCGGATGTGGAGATGAGACTGAAAGCAATTGGTTATATCACTCGAGAAAGATTGTTCAATCAAATTTTCGAAGATTTCTCAAGTCGACTCATCCTTTCGGGAAAGGCAAGTACTTGGGACTCAAAAGCAGTGGAGGCTGGATTGGCGCCAACTCGGTTAAGTGGAGAAGAATGCTTTGATGAAGACTAGCAATGTTCATTATCTTCCATGTAAGCTTACCAAAGAGGCAAGAAGAGAAAGAAAGATTTTATGAAGTTGTGACACGATGAACCCAATGCAACAACTAAAGCATTTTACAAGAGGCCAAAGTTGTTTGATGTTCCGACGTGGGTCTCTAACACTTATCGCCATTGTCTCGACGTAATGCACTGTGAGAAGAATTTTATTGAACATTTAGTAAATGCAGTTCTCGACTTAAAGAAGAAATCGAAAGATAGTGTGAATGCAAGAGAAGATATGAAGGATCTGAATATTCAAAAAGAGCAAGTGGATCACTTCTGATTCGAGAACGGGAAAAGATGTGATGCCCGATGCTCCTTATGCTTTGAACAAGGAGGAGAGGAAAAACTTTCTACAAATATTGAAAAACATCAAGTTTCCAATCGGATTTTGATCAAATCTTGGAAACAATGTCGTATTGAACCTCCTGGTCCGCATTGTTTGAAGTCACATGACTATCATGTCATTATGGAGTATTTGCTGCAGTCTGCGCTTCAACATGCCTTCCCACGCTACCTGAGACCTCGGAGGGCTCTTTTCAAGATCGGTTTATTCTTTAGAATCTTATGCTCGAAGGTTTTGATCAAAGTGAACTTCAAGAAGCAAAATTCATGGTCGCGGAGGCAATGTGCGTCCTTGAAAAGTATTTTCCACCTTCTTTCTTTGTCATCGCAGTATCCATCCGGTGGTGCATCTTGCCGATGAAGCTCTAACTTGGACCGGACGTTAGATACCGATGGATGTATCCTTTTGAACGGTAATACTTCAAACCTTCTTTTTCACCGTGGTTACATTAATTTGTGCTATAATATCTAACAACTATGTTGTGATTCGGAGCAATGAAATCTTTTAAGAACATTAGAGTAACAATCGTTATGTAGAAGGTAACATCAAAGAATCACAACTTGTAGCTGAAGGAGTGGTTTATGCAATGGAACATGTGGCGAACTCTAAGGATGGAAATCACAAAGCTACACGAAGCGTTCTTAGATGGTGATTAGAGTACAACGACGAAGGCCCTATGGGATATGGAGATAAGACCGTGACCTTGTCTAGTGTATGAGTTCACACAAATAGTTAGATGGGTTACATTTGTACCGTGAAGTAGAAGGTCTCGAGACTACTATGTGTGAGTGCTCGTTATTTTGTCAATTAATGTATTTTGTTCTTTAGTTTGTACTAATTATGATGTAATGTCTTCTTTGTTGTTTTGATGAATACTGCGATGAAATTTCTCTAAATACAAATGGGATATCAAGCACTAGCTTGATGAAGTAAAGCGATGGCACAGATTTCGTAAGGTGGTTATATAAAAAGGTAATAATGCTGAGATATAGTAAATAATTGTGGTACTCAGTAAACATTGTTTGTTATTTGCCTTGAGACTGACAAGTACTTTAATGCTTCCAGTTGGTGAAAGAGGGCAAAATGAACTCCAAATTGTGGCGTTACGTAAAAGGACTGTTGGAGCGAAAAGAATATAACAAGTACAGGGTTAACGGTTTTACCTTTGTACCCAAGTCTGATGAGCTAGGTCACGTAACGCAAGATAGCGGTGTTTGCATGGAAGCAACTACAACATATAGAGCAAGTCGTAAAGATAAAAACCCCATCGATGATGTGACCAAATGGTATGGTGTGGTGAATCAAATATTGGAGCTTGACTACACAGACTTTACGGAGGTGGTGTTTTATTGTGACTGGGTGAAGGTGGAGAGTAAAAGTCGTGGGTGTAAACTAAGTGTTGATGGCAACCTTGTATTGGTTAACTTGAAAAATTTCAGGAGTTCACAGAGTTACTTTGATGAACCTGCGATACTTGACTTTGAGGCTTCTCAAGTGTTCTATTCCACCGATTTGATGGATCCTGATTGGTCTGTTGTAATGCACTCAAAGAAGCTTCTCACTGTACAAGCAGATGACTTGATAAAACCGAAGTTCGAAGAATTCCAGTCGATTTTTGCTGATGAGCCCCATTTGAGAGATTTGCTAAGACTACGCCATGATTAACGACTATTATGTTGTAAATTTGTATTTGGTTATCAGATTAATCTTTCTATTGGGAGTTTAATCTGTTTGTACTTGTGCTTGTAACCTGGATCCTGTTTTGTTATTTTTGATAATGTGTTGGTGTAATGAAGTGTTCTTAATGTTGCTGATTTTGCCTACTGTCAGTAATTTGATGTTTGATTGCCTAGTGTTATTATGTATTGACCAGTTGTATTATTTTACTAATACTTCTCCTTTTTTTTTGCAGTATAATGGAACAGCAGCAAAGCTCATATTCTCTAGGTACGACTTCGCAGCAAAATGGATCTAGCTCTTCTGCAGTGAAGCCAAAGATGATAGTCAACCTGGACCTGGCTGGCAGGCCCTAAAACCTAATCTTGCCCATTTGCTACTAGAGCGGGGGAGAAATCATCGCCGACATATTCCAATAAACTACTTAAGACTGGAGGATCGTGCCCGATAACTTTAAAGATGATGTTTGGAATTATTTGATGGTATTGTTACTAATTTTTGCATTTATGTGATTTTACTACCATTGAGGAGATCGTACTTATGTTTATTGACCTAAATCTATATCTTGCATAGGGGGAATTTGAATTTGATGTGGACCATGTCCGTTCAGTTATAGAAACAGGATTTCCAGGTTTGTGGAGGAGATATAAGTATGACTTAAGGGCCATCATCTTTGGACCACGCCGGAAAAAAGCCAAGAAGAGACCCGCATTGCACTGTGGAGGAGGGGGAGGAGGAGGATGAGGAGGAGGAAGAACTGCACATCCAGTTGAACTGACTCCAGAACAATGGGAAGCTGCAAAAAAGAAAGTTCCAGCTGGGATGGATCGGTATATCTGGGAAGAATTTGTTGAGAATGAGAGGAAGGCTGAAAAGATTGCAAGGAATGCTAAGAATGCAGAATGCCGAAAAAAGCAAAAGATCCGTCATACACTTGGGCGATGCTCTTACAGCAACAAGCAATATATACTAGTAAGCATCTCTGTTAATGGTTATTATGCTCTGTTTTAATGGTTAGTATGCTATGTTTTTAATATAATGTGGTGAATGCGTAGGACAATGATTCGAATGTTAAAGCTATGCAGAAAACACTACGAGACAAGTGGTTGTGGGGACACCAACGAGCGAGATGGGTGTGCATCCCGGTGCGGTTGAGACACATGTAAGCTCAATCTGTTTCTTACTCTGAGTAACTTGCATAACACCTCACCTACTTGGTTGTTGTAGTATTTGTGATTGATGCTAACCACCAACTTTCAAATACGAAAATGCAGAAGAAAGTTAAAGATGCTAAAGAGAGGAACAAAAGAGGAGCCAGTAGTAGCAACGATCATATGGTTTCACAGGAACTAGTAGAGGTGTTTGGACCTAACCGAAAAGATGGGGTTCGTGGATACTCATCCAATGTATCGAAGAAGCAGGCTGAGATGGCGGCGATAGCATATTCTGCTCTTAAAAAAAGAGACACCCAAAATGAGGCAAGATTGGACACAATTCAAAGTGAAGTGGGTGTTTTGGCTAGTAAGGTGGAGGCACTTCATGGTGACGTGGGTATTAAATTTGATGTAAGTATTCAATTCTGACTTGTTCAGCATCAGTGGAAAAGCTGAATTCACTTTAATCAAATACATTGATATATAATGCTCATTTGTTCTTTTCACAGGCGATACTACAGATGTTGAAGGTTAATGGATCTACAACAGCTAGAGTAGGCACTCCTAGCCCAGAGAAAGGGTCCACTTGTTATCCTAGTGGTGTAAATGGTCGTGTTAGGAGAATGAGGTGGGTGCAAGTAATGGGCACGCCATTGGGCCGATTGAGCTACTAGACAATGGAGGTAGGGTTGTTGCATTGGGTTCTGTAGTCAGTGGTGATATCGTTCATCATAAAAAGTTGAAGCCGAATGAGAGGAAGGTCTACATCGAGCAAGTGTATGAACAAACGCTATTATCTCGGGATGCCCCTCAAGGAGATGGTTGGTGTACGTTGAGTCAGATATCACTGCCTAATTGGGTGAGATGGGCTGAGGATAGGCTGGCACCTGTGCGTAGACATGTTTAATATCGGGTGATGAACTAATTTGTTTTTTTGATTATCAGCAGATGTTCAAAGACATAGCAAATCCTACAGAATGCTTTTTTTGGTAACTAAACACGGCGATTAGATCAAACTGACTGCTTTTTTTGGGTATTATAAACACTTGGTGAATCCTACAGACTACGTTTTGATATTTTGTTACTGTAGGATGATTAGACAGACTATGCATCTGTCTAATCTGTCTGTAATAGATTTTGTAACTATCTTAATGATATATATATATATATATATATATATTTTTGTTTCCTGACTTCAATAGTCAACCCCTTCATAACTCCGCCAATGCAAATGCATTAGGTCCCAAGCCCGGTAAAGGAGGAGGGGAAGGTGCGGTACCATGTATTTCTTTCTAGCTTTAATTGAATACATTAACATACAAGGCTCATTTGTTCTTTTCACGAAGCGTCTGACGGATGTTGGATGATGCACAACATTTCTATGTAGGATGATTACAGGTCCTATCTGCTCCTCTACTGTTGTTGATCAACGTTATTACGAAGTCACTGCTGAAGATCTCTTTCTTATGTTCTGAATCTCTTCTTGCAGGAAGTAAATTGTCGTGTCTCCCCTTTGTAACACATTCCATCTTGCTCTTAGGACCATCCTTTCGTTCAGGTAAATGACATCCATCTCCTGCAATATCTATTATTTGTTCTTTGGAAAAACTGTTGGTGCTTGTCATTTGTCAAGAATAGTTAATAAATCCAGATCAAACTCGAACCGTTACCATACCCATCTCCGTTACTACCACCACCAGCTCCCTGCAAAGATCACGAACTTCAACTCCACCAACATAACCAGAACCACTACCATTGTCACTAATAGAGGCAACATTCTTTAAAAAATCGTTTTAAGTAATCAAACTCTTACCTTTGTCTTCTTGTAGGGCATAGTGTGTGGGAAGTGGATCGATTTGCGAAGATGCTTTGAGAATGAAATACATTCAAATCTGCTGGTAATTTATTTGTTCAAATGGAAACAACTAAGAATTGGTTTGTTTGGTTAAGATTAATGTTAGGTGTTTTGTTTAGTGATTGGCTGCCATCTTGATGCATGGTTTGATCATTGTATTGGTTGTGTTACTTTTTAGGTTAAGTACTTGAGTCCTCTTTTTTTCAATCCAAGATAAAGATCAAATGGGCGATCTTGTAGATGTCTATTTCTTGGTGACTTGGGTAAGTCATATATATGTCATAATTTTGCTTCGACCTTAATTTGATCGATCATCAATTCTCACAAACCATTTCCAAGTTAAAACACACTTTGAGGCTTTGCTTTTGTTCTTAGGTGCTTGTAAGGTAAAATACATTTAGCCTTGACCACTTTGGAAGGTAGAATATGGAGACATTCTTGGTAACATTTGCAATTTTACTTCTATCTCTCGGCTATCGTATGTGGTATATGTATGTTCGATTTAATGCTTACATTTTGTGTTTGTTGATTTTTGTAGTGGATCAAGTACCGTTGGTAGTCTTTGGAGTTGGAAGGATTTGGTCATTATAGAGCTTATTCTTGATTGAAGGTTAGTTTTAATATGTATTGATGTTTGATCCTTCTCAAATTTAGAAACTAGGGTTCTTGACAAGAATTTATGCAAGCGAAATTTAGGGGTCTCGCTTACGATTTGCATAAGTAGTTGGTTAGAAACTAGGGTTCTTGACAAGAATTTGTGTAACTAAAATTTAGGCGTCTCTCTTACGATTTGCATAATTAGTTGGAAACCAGTGTTATGGGTGGTGATGACAAATCAATCCTTGTTATGTGTACCTGGGTCTGCTAATTATGTAGGTGTAGAAAACGGAAAATAGGATCAGCATAAATCTAGTTTTTTTTAAACCGATTAAAAGTTTGCAACGTATATAAATGTTGGTAATTAAAGCGTTGCCGACAGTCGAAAGTGATAAGCAACGTATATAAATGTTGCACAATGCTGACCAGGTGTCACCATTTTCTGTGGGACCTACTGACACGTGGCAAAGAACTTGGGCAACGATTGATATTACGTTGCTTAAAATAGGAAAACGTTGCTTAAATTAATTAAAGCAACGTCTACATACGTTGCTTTAATTATTAAGAGCAACGTATAAGGCAACGTATAATACGTTGCTTTTTTTTATTTAAGCAACGTTTGTAGACGTTGCATATAATTTGTCACGCCGTGTAAGCAACATACATAAGCGTTGCTTAAATTCATAGCAACGAAAATAAACGTGGTAAATTGGCCATTTTGGTGTAGTGAAGGAAGAGGGAAGAAGAGAGAAAATGAGCCCTCCAAAAGTAATGGGTTTGTGAAAAATTACTTGTAATGGGTTTGTTTTAATTCTGATTTTGATTTAGTTTTTGTGAATTATTTAGTTATATATATATATATATATATATGTATATGCCTATTAGGTTAGTTATAAATTAAATTAAAGGGTACATTAGTCTTTTCCACACTTTAGGACACCCCTTATAACGATAGGGAAGGTGGCCTAATAAGATCATAGTCCCCTCAAAAAAACCTGGCGAGATTGGGGTATACCCAATTTTAAGTGGACATGTGACCTTACTAAGGGGAGGTCAAATTTGGTTGAAGTTACAATACTACCCTTGCCATTTATAATTCTATTACCCTAATCAGTTTTTTTTATTTTCATTTCATCTTCCTTCTTCTCTTCTTCTCTTCCATAACCACACCGGCTCCCCCACCACCACCACCACCAAAACTCGTCGATTAATTCGTTAACATCGTCGATTCGAAAACTCCGAGTAATCTTCATCAATGGAACCACCGCGGCGTAAGGGAACTCGTATGAAAGGCGCCAATCGAAAACCCAATCAATACAACCTTGGAATTGCAAAATTAGTTCAACACAAAGAGAAGAAAAAAAACGTCGAAGAAGAAGAGATTGAACCCGCTCAAAACGTAAAAATGGTACGGTTAAGAAAGTAAGGGCCTACTTAAACTCACTCTAGTACTTTGATTTCATGTTTGCATGTCAAATTAGGTCAGAAAAATCGAATCTTTGAATTTGCAGTTATTTCGCCGGCAATATGTTTGTTTCACGACCCTGTCGGGATTTCATATTTAGTGTTCCGCCGGGATGCTCGTTGGTTGAATATCTTGCCGGCGGTTTAGTTTTTGTAACTGCTTTCACAGGGTCGGGAAGTTATTCAACGTATAATCTTGCCGGCGCTTTTTTAAGACAGGTCGGTTATAAAATTTTAACTTACGGCGGGATTTCGTTTTAGCGTCTCCCGATGCCTTGAATTATAAAGGTCGGAATGGTATGTAAATAATACCACGCGGCGTTATGTTAGCGATGTTGTTTTTATTATAGACGTTGCCGACTTTTGTAGTTGAAAACCCAGTCATAGTTGTTAAAAACCCGTGCAGGTTATGGGAATAAAATCCTCTCGACCCTTGTTTAGCCGGGCTTCTTTGTTTATATATCGATCCTTCCGACATTATTCCATAGGAATGGTTATATATGTTGAGCCTTCCGACTTATAGTTTTTTTCTTAATTGTTCTTGTTCAGGTTGCAAAAGGCAAACAAGAAAGCTCTGAAAGCTCTTAGTCCTCCTTCAAGACCTCCTCGTGTTGGTGAAAAACTCGTGTTCAAGCAAGCTGATGCTGAATTAAAGAGGGGAGAAAAGGCCAGGAGGGAAGCACAAGCCAAGATGAATGCCGACAAAAAGAGGGCTCGTAGTGGTCGTGGTGGTGAAGGTAGTAGTAGTGTTGGTGCTCCTAAACGGGGCCGTGGTCGTGCTCGTGGTGAATGAATTATTTACTAGTGTATTTCTTTATAATGGGTTGGACAAATGTTAAGGTTAATGGTTGGACAAATGGTTTTTTAAGGTTTATGGGACATGTTTTCTTATTTTGGACAACAAGTGTTTTATTTCTAATTGTTGAATGAAAGGTTTGTTTAGCTACGTAAAGTTTCAAGACAAATAGCCGACATGTTTTTTTAATTCACCATGCCGACAATACCAGGGCCGGCAAGGTTTTGAAGTGTCAGACTGTCGGCCCTGTCAGCAGAAAATGCTTGCATACCAGGGTCGGCAAGTGAGTCAGATCATTACCAAGTCGGCAAAGATCTGGAACCCTGGCAGTGTATTATGTTTTCGAACACGCCGGCAATTTGTTACAGAAAATACATTCTCCTGATGCCTAAAACCATCATAACGCCAGGCATGATTTTAAATTTATACCCCGCCGAGCCATATCATAGCCGGCAATCAAATTTCAAAATATATTGCCGGCGTATTGACGAAGAAATGATTTACTGATGCCCAAAACCATCATAACGCCGGCATAGTTATACACTTCTCACCCAGCCGGCCATACGTAGTCGGCATATTGGGGATAACAAATCTCGCCGGCAAATTCAAAATTCAAATTTTTGACAAGTACAATTTCATTGATTGACTTGTACTTGGGCACTATAACGGCCAAATTTGGGTACAATCCTATAAATACACTACTTCTCTCTACAAAACAACGTACAAATAGTTCCATATACTATCTAAAGCTCATATCATCATACAATCCATCAAACTCACCCAATAGATAAACAACAATGGCATCATTTGATTCGACGAAGATTTGGCAATCACCAAAGCATGGTACGCGAAACTCGACTTAGACGTCAATCCTCCATAAGGGTGGATTCCGTAACCTTTGGGCTAGGGTACACAACAAATTTAGCCAAGAATTTGGAAATCCTAATGGAAGAAGTGTTCAACAAGTGCATGATAGGAACCTAGTCATGAAAATGCGATACTTGCTTATTTAGCTATCCAAAAACCAATTTTCAACGCTCCCCACTTTAACTTGTCCATTGAACAATTTGTAAGTTTTTTTGTGGTTTATTTTACGTGATCGATGTTGTTTGATCTTCCTAATAAACACCAATAACAAAGTAAGTTTGTGTTATGTTTTTGTAGCATGAAGTCGTGAAAGCGCTACTTGGAGGAAAAGGGGGAAGCATTCGCTTCGATGCAAGCTATCACTTCTTGGCGTAGAAAGAATCCCGAAGGATAACCCGGAATACTTGGATGTCGTATCGTCTTCGGATGATGAAGATTGATGGCTTTACAAGTTTTTGTATAGGTTTTGTGGGTAGACCTCTATGTAAACCCTCCGTTTCAATCAATGTAGTAATAAAAATTGCACGAATAAAGTGAATTAGATCTTCCGATATTCGTTTTCTCGTTTGGTATATGTAAATGTCTATAGGTTATAAATCCTTAACATGCCGGCTACACATACGCCGGCGTGTCATAAATTATATGCATGTCGACTATATTATAGCCAGCGTTATAGGAGATATTTACATGCCGACCGTAAGAAAGTCGGCATAATCATCATTCAAAGACCCTTTCGGCCACAAAACGGTCTGCGTTTTATTCATCCAAGGACCATGCCGGCTAAAATTGGTCGACATTTTATTCAAACAAATACCATGCCGGCTATATTATATTTTCGCACCTTATTCAAACGTATATCTTGCCGACCTTTTACATTTTTGAAAACCAAATTTTTTGATCGAAATCGAACTCATAAGACGGATTAAAGGTTTAACCTACTGGATTTTCATTTTCAAAATTTTAATCTAAACTCAATTAATTAACCTAATCAGAATTTTTAGTGTTAATTAAACAATGGCATTTTAGCCATTTTGAAAATACAAGGTTAAGGGGTGGCTTGGTTTTACTTCAAAATAACCCTATTTTGTCTCATTGGGTGTACCCCAATTAACTGGGTATACCCCAATCTCGCCAAAGCAAAAAAACCATGGTCCAATAGTACATAGATAATAGCCCATACAAAAATCGTGATGCATATCCATGTATGGATTTTACACATGATCAAAATTTGACGATTATGGATCTTCCAATCAATAACCTGGTGAATTTTAGATGCAGATCACTATTAGCATCATCATCCAAGAAATTTCTTCCGCGTTATAATGTGTTATGATAAGATTTTGAGTCCTAACTCCTAAAGTTCACCCCTCCAAGTTTTATGTGGCACTTTCCTGGAGATTCAGTCTTGGGCCTTGCATTTCAAAGTAGTTTAGGCTTCGTTCTTACGGTGAACGTTAAGGATATTCTTAGTGTCAATGTTTATAGTCAAATTTGGTGAAGGATTTTATGAAAGTGCAGATTAAGCGGCTAATCACCAACCATTTAATTTCTTTTGCCTTCGGCAGCTGATCATCAACTACTTACGATTTTTTATTTTTTTGCCTTGATCTGTGTTGCTTAAGCATTTTTCCAAATTTGGTGTCAGTTTTGCCTTCCCCCTGCCCATATAATGGCACCAAATTTGTTCTATTTGTCCAAACACCTTCATTTTAAATGAGAATAATCATTTCATAGCCATTATTTATTTTTATAGAAAATGGCCTTCAGAAAGGCTAATGATCCCCTCAATTGTTGGCAACAACCAAACACGAGGCACAAAGCAGTACATAGAGGATTGTTTGTTTTTCCCATTGAGCTAGCTCATGAGCCACAGAATTACAAACACGCGGTTGAAAGTAAAAAATACAGGCCACTAATTTTGAAGAAAAAAAACTAAAAGTCTTTTAAGATAGCATCCGTACAAGAATCTCCATCAAACAAGCCAACTGAAAATTGATCAATAAGAGTCTTCGCATAACTTTCAACAATGATATGAGTTAACTGTTCCAAGGCTTTCTTTAGGATTGCCCAAATAGCTTTGGATTCAGCTTCTTCAGCAGACTTTACTTCAAAAACCAGGAAAGCACAAAAGGAGGCTTTGCTTGAGAAATCCCTCATCACATATCCTGCACCATTGGCTCCAAAGAATGTCATCATAGGCACCATCAGTGTTACAATTTATCCAGCCAAAAGATGGGGGCATCCATTTATCACATAGATTAACATGAGTAATATGGGAGAAACAGTAAAGCATAATTTCCTAGTTAGAAGCATGGCTCTAGCTCTTTCTAAGATTGCTACATGAGTTTCTTTCAGATTTTGGAAAATGAAGTTATTCCTACTAGTCCAGAGAGACCACATGATAGTAACAAAGAGACCATGTGCCTCATCAGCTAGTCAAGACACAGGGTCAGTTAACCAAAACATTAACCAGTCGATGAAAGACTTGTTTTGAAAAAATTGAGTATTGATGCAAAAATCAGAGAGAAACCAGACTCGGCTAGCAAAGGGATAAAGGACCAAAGCATGCATTATGGTTTCATGAGGATCATTACACCTGGCACAATCAACACTATGCATAGGCATTCTAGTATGCAAAACAATTCTAGCAGGAATAGCATTTATAGTAGCTTTCCATGTAAAGACTTGGATTCTTTAAGGAAGCCTAATTTTCCAAATACACATCCAAAGATTTTTACAAGGGGAGGGCCTAAGTCCTCTGAGTCCCATGTAGGTAGATTTTGAAGAAAACTTGCATTCTTAGACAGATCTCAAGCCCTCCTGTCAGGAGTGTATAACTGGCTTAAGGGAATAATGATAATTTTCTTAACAAAAACATTATCAAAGTGAGTGTTTAATCTAGACAAATTCCAAGTTCTGGTAGAAGGATCAATGAAATAAGAGACTTTAATATTAGGGTCAGATGGGACTAAAGGGTTAGGTATGGTAGTACCCGAAGTAGGAATCCATTTGTCACACCAGGGGTCAATGAAATGACAATCCCCAACAATCCAGGAGATGAAAGGATTAATGAGTTCTTTGATAGTATGCAAACACTTCCAAGTCCAAGAGCACTTACTAGTGCACCTGGCATTCAAGAAATCAGTTCTAGGAAAGTATTTGGCTTTAAGAACAGTAGCTAGTATATAATTTGGATTTTTTAGAATTCTCCAAGCATTCTTAGCCATCATATCTAGGTTATTTAACTCAACCTTTCTATAGAATTTACAAAGATGGGAATTAAGTTGTTTACAAAGATGTTTTGGGATGAGGAAAGCTCCCATTTGAAAAACAGGGGTGGCTTGACCAAAGATGTTTTTAGACAGGAGCTTATGTAGCCAGATAGAAATTCTGGCACCCACAACTTGGAAAATACCCATATGGGTTTGAATTTTTGAAGTTTGAAACACAGTAGGAGTGCCAAGATATTTTTCTCCAAAATCGTTGTTCTTAATCTCTATAATGTTAGCCAGTTCGCTTATTATTTCATAGCCGTTGTTCCAAGACACTCATCTTATTATTTTCATTATTTATACAAAACCTGCAAAATTTATTAAGGAAAAACAAATCTAGCACTAGGAAAGTGGCTCCTCTGCAGCAAAATATTATTGTACAGAACTTGCACAGAAATGACTTACATGTAAAACGCATATAATGATAAATATATTTAAGTGCAACTAATTGAAGTTAAAATCTTGTAAAAACAATTAAGATTCCTTCCTCTCTCTAGGACCTTATACAATACATGATTTAACACTCAGTTGTCCTTACTCTATACGCTGAAAAAGAAAATCAAAGTCACAATCAAAAGTGAAAAAGAAAACAGATGCATTTGTATTTTATTTTTGCACACCTCCAACAGTTCTAATTGATAAATGATGTCTCTTTGGTTTCCTCCAACATTCCGCTGGTGTTGTTTTTGATTCTGCTGTCGCTTTTGTTTTCCACTCTCTTTTACCTTCAAAAACACTCGAGTTGTGTAAATTTATAGCAAAACCGTAATTTATACATAGCAATATGAAACCACATGCTAAAAACAAACAAAGAGAAAATGGATAATAGAAAATGAATCTTCAGTGACCAGCTAGTTTGTTGCAGAAGCAACACCAAAAATAGACTTCATATGCTCATGTGCTTAGAGTTGTTTCAAACTACTTATGAAATCAACGGGGATTAGCTGAATTAGCCAGGATTTGAACTCTCCCAAGTTATAGGTTAGGGGTACCGCTTCTGTCTAATAAAAAAAAAAGCCCTGACTACTTACGATTTCATACAAACCACCGCAATGGGGAAACATTTAGCACACTGCTATGTGATAGTTTCCCTCGAGGTGTTCCGCAGCTGTATGACAAGTGACAAGTGTCCGTTGTGGTTTACCCCGGCACAACACAAGATACTTTCACCAAAAAAAGAGAGACAAGAAAAAGAAAATAAATAGGACCGGTCCATCGGTAGTGGAATCAAATGCTAAAGGCCCAAAAAATCCATGGCATTCTTTTTATAACACCAAAAAGTAACCATTATGAATTTGAACGCTGGGATTGCATTTATTAGCATCACCTGGTTATTCTGCAACGAAGAAAATATAAGTTGGACAAGAAAAGAGGAATGATATATAAGGTTCAATACTTTTATTCATGCAACTCATCGAAGTTGAATCCAGAAAAAACAATCACGATAAGTTTGGATATGTTCATCCCATAAAGATTTATGTTCCTACTAAAAATATGTATATTCCGAGATGTATTACTCTATCATCTACTACATTGAAAATAGGTTGAAAACTGGCGAATTTTTAACTGTATCACGATCGATAGAGATAGTGAGGTTTGGTATTTTAGAAAATGCTCATTTTGGTAGATACACAGAGATTTGTAAGAGGAACGTATCCACAAAATATTACCTTCAAATTCGTTACGGTTTAGGTTTTATTAGGAAAAAATTCGTCAAAAATATGAATATAACCATGTAAGCGTATCCTCCCTCTCTAATTTTATCCTTACTGTCAATTTATTTTATAAAAATAATGTAGTATTAAGTATTTTCTTATGAGGATTTACGAGCCACAGGTTTTAATAATTTCCCAAAGATAAAAACCTAAACATGTATTATCTCAAAAACAATTGTAAAAAATCAATAAGAGTCTTTAGATTTCTTTTTAAAATTTGATTAAGTATTTAACCTAATTAACTAGCAATATTACGCTTCATTCTATGTTTGAAACGCTACAAGAAGAGTTAATTTTTCCAGGATTGCTAATAGGAGATACCAATTTATTTTGGGGTGTTCCAAAACACTATTAAGACAAAATATCAATTGCATTTCTGTTAGTACACCCTAAAACAGACTATTTCCTATTAGTAGTCTTGGAAAATTTTCTTTCTGAGATTGGTTTCCTCAAGTTTTCACGTTAATTTTCATTTAAACTACTAAGTAGTTATCTTACAAATTTAAAGCTCCAAGCAGCTTTACGTAGATCATTTCTCATTTTGAGTACATTAGCACACTTGTAATGATTTTATGCCCACCTCTTAGAAATATACTTGATACAAATTATTTCTTTAGTTTCCTCCAATTTTTCATTTTTACAAATTTTACATTTTTCTTCCAGATTTCTTTCCGTCTTCGTTTTTCCTTCCAAAAACTTGGGATATGTAATTTGACAACATATATATGTGCATATGGACGCAAAACAAGCAAAATATATGATACAAATATTATTTTGATACAAAAATAAACATATGATACGAATTTATTTCGAATGACCGATTAATTTGTTAAAGAAGTCACACATAGAATAGCAGGGCTTTCGTATGATCCCCTAATTTGTAACCATAATGAAAAGCACTTTTGGACTTGTGCTATATCATATCAGCACCGCTTGAGGCGTAGTCAGGACTTATATGCTAGTATATAGGTTAAGAATATTGGTTCCGAGCATAGGTTTTACTTTTTGGCCCTATTAATATTAAAATGTTATTTTTACCATACGAATTTGCATCCACAAGTCACTTAAGTTACAGGGAAACCAAGCTGATTCTCAATAAAATTCCAAATCAAGAGGGCCTCATAGATCCACATTCACCCCTAACATCCATCAATCACTCTTGAGGCCTACTCTCTAGGATATGCTAGCTGCAGTAAATTTGGATGGTTTAAAAATTACCGTCTCTTGTTGGGGGCTCAACTCGATTGGATTACTGCCTTAGGCGCCGCTTGAGGCTTATCGCAGCCTATGCCAAGTGGCAATTATTCACGGTAATTTACCCTGGCTGGCACAACCCAAGAGACTTTCACTAAAAAAGAGAGACAATAAAAAAGACAGGACTGGTCCCTCGGTGATGGAATCAGATGTAAAATGAACCAACCAACTAAAGGCCAAAAACATCCATGACATTTTTTTTTACAGAACCAAAAAGTATCCGTTAGGAATTTGAACGTTGGGATTGCATTAATCAGCATTACCTTACCTGGTACAAAAACAAATCATTTTTCATTTCATTTCTCTCTTTCATTGGGTGTCAGTCACTAACTATATATTGAAGAACAAGACTCTTCTAATTTCTTTAGAGAGAATTGAAGCTTCATTTTCCCCATCCTCCGATCTATTTATATTCCCCTTCTAGTTCTCAAAATATTCTTATTCAATTGAAATTTGTAATTGTTCCTGAAGTGGGTTTTAAAGGAATTTGAATTTGGAAAATATTAAATGGGTTTCATTTTGGTGATATCTATACCATTCATTCTGTTCTCAATTCTGCTTGGTTTTGGGTGTTTTCTCTTTGGAAGATCAAGAGGAAGACAAGAGCTGCTCAACAGTTCACAAGTTTACGGTGTCCCATCACCACCACACGGTTCTGATACTTCTTATCCTTCACCAGCTCCTCCAATTTTCGCGAAGCACGACAATTACAACAATGTTTGATCAATTGCTGGAATACAACGGTTTGAAAAGATTGAAGAAGCTCTTGAATATATATTATGTATAATTTAAGTTTTACTTGTGATTTTTTGAGATTCAAAATTCAATTCAATTTGTTGTGTAAGAGGTCAATTTTGTTGAATCATGAAATCATATGTTGTAAATTGAGTTGCTGATCTACAAGTAATAAATCTTGAGCTGTGGATGTGACATTTTTTGTCTTTTAGTGTCGCCCCTAATTCTTTTGGGGTAACCCCTAAAAATGCCAGGCTTTTTCGTCTCATAATTATTTTTTTTTAATTACCATTAACAAGAATTAGAAAAGAGAAAGGTCCAACACCATTAAGTGAAAAACACAAACCAAACACACTTCCTCACGAACATCAGGTAAGTCATGTTTCCAATGTAGAATAGCATTTTTCGTAATCCAAAAAATAAAATATAAGAAAATTACTTCACCTCTGAGTCAGAGTAATAAACATGTTCGAGATTCTGACCAAAAAAACTAAACCACGCTAAATGTATTTTGATAACAATTTCATCGTCTAAAGAAAACAACGAAAAAAAGAAATATTTAATTGATTAAATGAAAAGTGAACAAACATAGAAGAATGTTGATCTTCGGAAAAATTCCTAAATAATATCTTAACTTGTGCAAAACCATTCACTACTAGACCACATGGGTACTTCACAACATCGGATTTCAAAGAATGGAACAGGAAAAATTCTCTTCTTTATAAGGTTCCATGCTCGGTCGTTAAACACCTTAAATAGTTTTATCCGATACATATTCTCTTTTAGTTTCCGCTAATATCTCGGTATCACTAGTGATGTTGTTTTTGTTTTTCCTAGTTTCTATTTGTATTTTTCCTTCCAAACGCTAGTTTTGGGTAAAGTTTTAACAAATAACCGTCCTATATTTCACATATGTATAGAGAATGGAAAATGATATGCAAGATGAAGTACGCATAAAACAAGTGATACGAAATGAAACTTCAATGACTTATTATTTTTTTCATAAGAAAACTATTATCCTACCGGAAAGGTTGAGGTACAAATAGAACCTGCAGAGCTGTGACCAGCATCATTTGGCATGTGCTTTACAAATTGGACATAGTAATTTTGCACGCCAAAAATAGATGCATCTTCATTGGTGCAGCTCTTTGTTACGGAGGTCACGCCAAAACAGAGACGGGCCTATGAAGGGGCTAACCCGGTCTATATCCACTCCCTGAATTTGACCCAAAAAATATTTAGCATAGGTATTTTGATGATTTTTGTACTTAGCCCAATGCATAAACAATTACCCAAATTGATTTCATAGACCAAGCCTACCGGCTGTAGCAGCCCACTTCAGAAATAATATTTAACGAAAATCTTTAGTACACTACTACATGATAAGTGTCGCCTGAGGTGTACTGTACCCTATGGCAGGTGGCAACTATCGTCGGTGCTTTACCCTGGCACAACCCATGGAGCTTTCACTGAAAAAGAGGGAGAGAAACAAAAGAACGCGCAATTGGGGGATAAAAAAACTAATTGGGGATATAGGAAAAGGACAAAAACTGGATCCAAATATAAGCCCTTGAACAATGTGTGTGATCTCCAAGATGGACAATCCTTGAACAATGTTGGGAAGTGTTAATAAGCCCACACCTATACCAATGTGGATTTATACATATAAGAATCAGTAAGTTTTGTTTCTAAGTTCATGATAAGGGTACATGTGAACAATATACATAAGAACATAAGTTTAAAAAAAATTACCGCTTCGTAGAGTGAAATTCCGACAAATTGGTTTGTTTTAGCCTTAGAAGCCCTTTTCATCTCCGTCATCAAATGTGCTATTACCACGGTGCCCCAAGAATAGTTAAAGACATCTTCCAATGGATCCAAGTACTGAAGGTAGTTTGCACTAACCATGTTGCCACTAGTGTCAGGGAATACCTTAGTGCCCAAGATGTATAACAGTCTGTGCAGGGTGTATAACGAATTTGTTTAGGGTCCCATCCATCCTCCAAACTTCTTACCTTTGTTTTTTCAAACTTCTTCTTCTTGAGCGTCGACTTGAATGTCTTTGTCCTACTAGACTTGGATACATTGGAAGATGTCTTTAACTATGGGGAAGGTGTGGACTATGGGGAGACGTTTAGTCCCTGTCATTAAACCATGCACGATACGGCTTGTGCTCTATCTTTGTAGTGAATCGGTGGGATATCAAGCGCCTTGATGTGGAGAATGCTTTTCTCCATGGTCGATTAGAGGAAGATGTGTATATACGGCAGACGGCTGGTTATGTGGATCCATATTATCCAACCCATGTCTGCAAACTCCACAAGTCACTTTATGGACTTAAACAGGCGCCGAGGGCCTGGTTTTCTAAGCTCAGCACTTATTTGCAGACATTAGGGTTCCAGGGATCCATCTCTGACAGTTCCCTACTTATTTTAAAGACTGCAACCTCTATCACATATGTTCTAATCTATGTTGATGACATCATTGTCACCGGTTCACATCCAGATCAGATATAAAAATTGATAGCTGACCTTAGAGCAGCTTTTGCCTTGAAGGATATGGGTGATTTAAGTTATTTTCTGGGTGTAGAGGTTCTGAGATATACTAATGAGCTTGTGTTGACTCAGAGGAAATATGTTATGGATCTTCTGAAACGCACAAATCTAGATGGTGCAAAACCTGTTTGCACACCGCTATCTCCTTCTGCTAAAACCAAAGAGTTGGAACAAGAAAGTTTGTTGATCCTACATTGTATCGTAGTGTTGTTGGTGCACTACAGTATTTACATCTAACCAGGCTGGATATCTCAGTCGCAGTTAATAAGGTTTGTCAGTATATGCATGATCCATATGAGGAACACTGGGAGTTAGTTAAAAGAATTCTTCTCTACCTGAAAAGTACAGTTGATTATGGCTTGCATCTGAAACGAAGCAAAGACATTTCTCTCCAAGCTTATTTTGATGCAGATCAAGGCGGTGTAGTTTGGATGATGGGCGCTCAACAAGTGGCTACTTGTATATATTTTGGTGGTAATCGATATCATAGAGTGCAAGGAAACAAAAACAAGCCAAATCAAGCACAAGAGGCCGAGTATCGGGGTGTTGCTATTGCAACCTCCGAGTGATATGGATACAATCATTATTGAAGGAACTATGTGTTGTGCATCACACACCAATTCTATGGTGTGATAACCTAGGTGCAACTTATTTGACAAATAATCCAGGTGTTTCATGCAAGAACTAAACACATCGAAATTGACTATCACTTTGTCGGAGAAAGAGTGGCGGATAAACGGCTTGTTGTCAAGTTTATAAGCTCAAGAGATCATTGGCGTATATCTTCACTAAGGGACTGTCGGCGCCTAGATATCAAATCATTCGGACCTAGTTGCACGTCCGTCAACTACAATACAACTTGAGGGGAGGTGTTAAGGCGACAGTTTCAGCAGCTCAAGATTCACAATGATTAGGTAAACAAGAACGAGTATCTTTGGGAAAGTCTTCATGCTAGTTTTACGTTTCTTTTGTTAGCATTAGAATAACATTCTCGTTAGTGTTTGAATAGCAAATAAGTTGTAACACCTACGTTTGTATCTTTCAAAAGTATAAATACATCTCAACTCCACAAGATTAAGTGTGGAAGTCATTCCCCAAACTTTGAATATTAATGAAATTGATCAATTCAGGATCGATTCGATGGATGATTTGATAAACTTTGAACCGTTAATATGTTTGTTTGGTTGTACTCGAAGAAAATTGGTGATTAATTTGATTAATTATCTCAAAATTCATCTTAATTTTGTGATATTGGAAAAATAAAAAGACGAATTTCAATTTCTTGGGACATTTATTGTGACGGACAAAATACAATGGAGTCATCGTATAGGACAGTCCTTGAACAATAGAATGGATTATACGAAATTAAATCTTCAAAACAAATTTCACCGTAAAATGAGTTTGTAGGAGGAATTACACCTCATCGTGGGAGATAAGCTCTTTTTTTCTTTTATTCGTTTTTGGTTCTTTTTCGTCTCATCATTTTTTTTGGGGGGAATCTTGAAAAAGTACCCTCATACAAAAATACACATTAAAAAATTGTCCCCGTTTTTTAACAATTTGTTAAAGTACCCTCACGTTAATTTTTCCATCTAATTTACTTTACACATTTGCCTTTACTTATTCTCACATTGATTTGATACATCATTTTTCATGTTCGTAGAGTCCGGTTCAGGATCGTTACACCGCTTTCAGGTTCGTTACATCATTCCCCAAAAGGGTTCATCATTTCAAGTGTTTTGGGTTTTTTGGTTGGAAGAAAATCGACCTTCTACGACATTTTTTTAGGTTCGTCGAACCCGGTTCAGGATCGTGACAACACTTTCAGTTCTTCGAACCGGTTCAGGATCGTTACACTATTTTCAGGATCGTCGGATCATTTACCCTCCCCTCCAAGGAGTTGTAGTTCAGGGGTAAATAAGACTTTTAATTGGAAAGATAACTTCCACCTAACACTTAACTGAATGGAAATTTTCTTTTGAATAAAACGGGATACTTTAACAAATTTCAGAAAATGGGAGTACTTTTTTAGTGTAAAGTGAAGTGTAGGGGTACTTTACGAAAAATTCCTTTTTTTTTTTAATTACCATCGACACGAATTAAAAAAGAGAAAGATTCAACACCATTATGTGAAAAACATAAACCAAACACACTTCGTCACTTCCTCACGAACATCAGGTAAGTCATGTTTCCAATGTAGAATAGCTTTTTTCGTAATCCAAAAAATAAAATATAAGAAAATTACTTCACCTCTGAGTGAGAGTAATAAACATGTTCGAGATTCTTACCAAAAAACTAAACCACGCTAAACGTATTTTGATAACAATTTCATCGTCTAAAGAAAATAACGAAAAAAAAAAATATTTAATTGATTAAATGAAAAGTGAACAAACACAGAAGAATGTTGATCTTTGGAAAAAATCCTAAATAATATCAGAACTTGTGTAAAACCATTCACTACTAGACCACGTTAACGGAAGTGGGAAAAAATCTCCTCTCTATCAGATTCCATACTCAGTCGTTAAACACCTTAAATAGTTTTATCCGATTCATATTCTTTTTTTAGTTTCCGCTAATATCTCAGTATCGCTAGTGATGTTGTTTTTATTTTTCCTAGTTTCTATTTGTATTTTTCCTTCCAAACGCTAGTTTTGGGTAAAGTTTTAACAAATAACCGTCCTATATTTCACATATGTATAGAGAATGGAAAATGATATGCAAGATGAAGTACGCATAAAACAAGTGATACGAAATGAAACTTCAATGAGTAATTATTTTTTTCATAAGAAAACTATTATCCTACCGGAAAGGTTGAGGTACAAATAGAACCGCAGAGCTGTGACCAGCATCATGCATCATTCGGCATGTGCTTTACAAATTGGACATAGTAATTTTGCTCGCCAAATATAGCTGCATCTTCGTTGATGCAGCTCTTTGTTACGGAGGTCACGCCAAAACAAAGACGGGTCTAGGAAGGGGCTAACCCGATCTATAGTCAGTCCCTGATCCAAAAATATTTAGCATAGGTATTTTGATGATTTTTGTACTTAGCCCAATGCATAAACTAATTAGCCCATTTGATTTCATAGAGCAAGCCTACCGGCTGTAGCAGCCCACTTCAGAAATACTATTGAACGAAAATCTTTAGTACACTGCTACATGACAAGTGTCGCATGGCAAGTGGCAACTATCGTCGGTGCTTTACCCTGGCACAACCCAAGAAGCTTTCACTAAAAAAGAGAGAGAAAAGAAATAGGACCGGCCCCTTGGTGGTGGAATCAGATGCTGAATTAGCCAACAAATTAATGGCCAAAAACATCCATGGCATTTTTTTTTTTACAGCACCAAAAGTATCCGTTAGGAATTTGAACGTTGGGATTAAATTCATCAGCATTACCTACCCGGTACAAAAACAAATCATTTTTTTTTCATTCCTCTCTTTCATGGTTGTCACTTGTCAGTATATATAGTGAAGAACAAGACTGTTCTTGCTTTACAGAGAATTGCAGCTTCTTTTTCCCCCACCCTCCAATCTATTTATATTCCCTTCCCTTCTGGCTCTCGAAGTTGAAGTTTCTGAAGTGGGTTCTTTAAGGAATTTGGATTTGCAGAAGAAATGGGTTTCATTTTGGTGATATCTCTACCATTTATTTTGTTCACGGTTCTTCTTGGTTTTGGGTGTTTTTTCTTTGGAAGATGTAAAGGAAGACAAGAGCTGCTCAACAGTTCACAAGTTTATGGTGTCCCAACACCACCGCCACCACATGGTTCTGATACTTCTTATCCTTCACCAGCTCCTCCACTTATCACTAAGCAAGACAATCTCAACAATGTTTGATCACTGCTGGAATTCAATGATTTGGAGATTTGAATATGCTATGTATAATTTGTAAATTTTTAAGCTGTAATTGTGATTTTTTTGAGTTTCAAAATTCAATTCAATTTGTTGTGTGAGAGGTCAATTTGCTGAATTAGGATATTAGAAGTTGTAAAATTTGTTTTCCATCTACCCTGGGAAAGAACTACTAATGCACTCTAAGTATCAATCAAGCAATAGAAGATTTATATTAGCAATAATTAAACAATTACAATACATATCCCTAAAGACCTTCCTTATAAATACATTGCCGCGGCATTGCGCTCAATTGTTGCTCCAGCAACTGCTTACTGCAATATAAATGGACTTACACCTTTTGCTGTTTTTGCACTGCCACCCTGAGTACATATAGGGAGAGTTGTTTTGCTTATCCTGTAATCAATCTTCATGATGTAGCTGCTGAAACGCCAGGTGCAGGTTGTTTGACTGTTTCGAGTGTTTTTTCGTATTCTTCAATGGATTTGAATAGCGCTGAGAAATTACCTTTGCCAAATCCTCCACAACCTCCTTTCTGATAAGTCTTCCCTTCTTCATCCTTCAACATACATCCTAATCTTTGTATTATCTCTATGAATATAGTTGGCCTGTGCAACAACAAAATGGAACCATATCAAAACAAGTAACACCAACAAAGACCGAAGTACAAAAAAATCAAACAGGAAAACATGTAAAAAATGTTAAAATTGCGGGTCTCTGATTAAAGCTAACGAAAAGAATGTGTTATGTTAGTTGCCCCAAATCATGGAATTTCAGTTCCAAATGCATTTTGAACCTCCCTTTAATGCCTACTTAAATTAGGACTAACTCGATCAGAAAAAACATAACATAAATGCAACCCATGAAAGTGCAGTTTGCTCTATTCTGATTCGCTCAATACAACAAATTCAGCACGCCCCATCTTTGACTAGACTATATTAAAGAAAACACAGATGCAAATTCTTAAAGCGCAGTTAATGCTAATTAGTCTGATACGACTAATTCCAGCACACCTCATCTCCCATAGGCTAAAAGTGAGAGGCGTACTCAATTACACGCTTGAGATGGCTAATGTATGATATGTCAATTTGGTAAAGTTCGAAGGTGGGAATGAGCAACACATTTTTATTTAAGGCCGTAACTTATCGGTCTAGAACGCCTTGAGTCCTCAAGAACAAACTCGGTAAAAGTGAGAGGCGTACTCAATTTCATCCATAAACAAACAGACAAACAAACAAACACCATATGAGCTCTTAAAATAAATGCAGAACAATAAGTGCAAGGAAAATACCTATCCCCCACTGGCTTAGTAAAAATCTGTAGCAGAACACCTTGATCATCTCTATCAACAAGAATCCCCAACTCCTCGCACATTTTAATCTCCTCCTCATTCAGAACATCACCAACCCGACTCTTCAAATTCTTATAATAAGTAGGCGGCGGCGAAGGCATAAACTCAAACCCACCAATACAACTCCTCTTCCTCATTTCCTTCAATGTCATGAAAATATCACCACTAACCAACGCCAAATGCTGTAACCCTTCCCTTCATTATGCTCCAAATACGTCTGTATCTGACTCTTCCTCTTCGTACCATAAACTGGTTCATTCATCGGCAACAACACCATTTCATTATTACTAGCCAAAACAGCCGAATTCAATCCAGATTCAGCTGTACCCACATCCTCAGCTGTAAATTCAGCAAATTCATGAAACCCGGTAAACGATTTCACATAGGCAATCGACTCCGCCAAATTCCACACATTTCCCACAGCATGATCCAATCGTTTCAACCCGAAATCCAAACCCTTAAAAGACGAAAGCTCATCCATTTTCTCAAACCCCGGTAACAAAACATAATCAGAACCAGTGGGTTGTTGCTTAAAACTCACATACCTCAATACAACATCACCATACATCTTAATCTCGCTAACCCAAACCCCATTTCCAATATCCACCGGTTCCCAGAACCGACACCCCCATTCCTCACACTGACATTAAACGCCTCCACAGCATCTTCAACTTCAATCCCAATCGCCCTAACTCCAAACCCATGAGTATTACTAAAATCTCTAGCTTTATCATGATTAAAAGTAGGAATTGAAGCTGTATTTTCTTGATTATTCATCTCTGATATCTTTTTCGAATAAGGAGCAGTGAAAATGAAATTAAGGTCACCGGAATTGAGAACATACGAAGCATGAATGTAATTAGCAGTTGATAAATCAGATTTAGCTATAATTGGCATACCTAAACCCCATGAGAATCTTCTTGATGTGTTTGTTGCATCACTACACCAGAACTCAATATGATGAAACTTTTTCACTCCAAATTTGTCTGATTTTGGGTTCTGTCGTATGAAATTCTTGTACCCAACTAGCTTGAATTTGTGTTCTTGGTTCATTTCTTTGTTTTCCACCATTTTTTGTATTTGGGTTAGCTCAGATTCTTTTTCTCTATGTGAGTTCAGCTCAGTGGGAGAGGGTTTAAGAAGGAAGTGCGGTGGGGGGAGTTTGTGTGGCGACACGTGGATGGATTTGGAGCTAGTAGTTGGAGATTTGGCGTCTTGTATATCTGAATGGAAGAGAGTGTTTTACACGTAAATAAAACTGTTTGGATAGATGAAAGATTGACACGTGGTTGTACTGTGTTGTATATATCGGCTTATTATCTGATGTTTTTGGGTAAAAGGATGTGTCAAGAATGACTAGATTGTGTCCAGTCCACTCGTTCATCCCATGATACATTGTGGTCCGTGGTCCATATCCATATTGTACGTGTTTGAACAGTTCATCTTACCTCAATACCTCTTGTCTTCAATATTTGTCGATTTTCTTGCTGGTAATGTTATTTGGGATATGTAGTGATCAAACCAGATTTTTTTTTTTTTTTTTCGAAAAGAAGGATCAGATCCTCATTCATTCATTGAAATAGAACCCTGCTGTAAATCATGGCTGGGATATCGGTTACATTGGTAGTTCCAAAATTGGAATTGTAAATTGTTCATTAGGGTTCTAAAGTTTTCCCCGACCAATACTCTTGAGACCATGACGGTTACAAAAATTGGATAAATGAGTACCTCAATTATATGGTATCTACTTTTAAAATAAAACCTTGCGCTTTAAAATTTATGCAAGTTCTTGGATCTACGTTGTAATCTTCACCGATAGTGTATCTCTTTTCCCTAGCCTTAGCATACATTTCCATTAGCAACATGAGAGTCTGTTAGAATCGCTTTGGAAGATAATATTTTTGTCCTCTACATTTTGCCGCTAATTGAAAGCTTCTTTGGCTCCAATTCTCTCCGGTTCTTCTCTGGTAAAACAATTTGCATGGCTACCACTTCCTTCATTAATGTGACCCGCATAATCGTAAATAGTTAGTCCCATTCGCAGAGTTTGCCTTGAAATTTGACATTGACAAAGCAATGTTAATTTTCACGATCATAAAACTGTCACTTCTATTTGGTTCCTCTCGTTGTGATTTTGAGATTTTCATCATTCATAGGATTGTAGTAAAGGTTTTGCATAATATCATATTCCATTTTGTTTATGTTCATGCAACTATTTATGAACCTAACTATTGTTTTGGTTGTTTCCATGCTATTCAACTTAATTTTTTCGAACACTACATCACATCTTGCCTTCCAAACATGCAACTCACTATCTTGCAAAAAGGACCGACTCAGTCCATTGCAAGTCCATTTCTATCGTGATCCCTAAACCAAGTATTAAGACAATCATGAAAGTTTACTAATCCATTTGTAACGTAAGACATATCGAAATTTAAATGCATCCAAACTTGCGAATCAAAATTACAAGTGATAAAGATATGAGATAGAGATTCCTCACAGAGTTACACAAAGGACAAGAAGTCCGAGTATCGGGTAAAATGGTCATAATTCTCATATTAGTTGGTAAAATAGATTGAGTTTGCTTTCCAAATAAACATTTTAATAGAGGAGTAGTTTGCATATCCCAAATTTTGTTCCAATCTTGATTTGCTCTACCAAAAGAGTTTAAAGAGTTATATAAAGACTTAATAAGTAAATTTACCGAATTGTTTAGGGTCCATATAGCTTCATCTCGTATTATTGTTTGGGATTGGAATCTTCACTATTTTCTCAATTGTATTTTGATCAAAACAAGCTACCAAGCTACCAATTTTTCAATATCCCAAGTATGAGAACTAGTAATTAAGTCACCTACCTTTCAAAATTCCTTCCGCTGCAGAGTTGTGTATTATTGGTGGCTTAATCTCAGGCACCCAATGATCAGTCCAAATATTAATGTTTTCACCATTACCTACTTTCCAAAAGCAATTTTGTTTAATTTGATTGACTCCCATTAGAATTCCTTTCCAAATCCAACTATCTCTTTGTTTTGGTTTAGTATTCATATGCAATATGTCATTCTCGAGGATAATATTTTGCTTTTACTATGAGGCACATAGCGAGTTTGGTTTCTCTTTAAGTCTCCAACCCATTTTTGCTAACATTGCAATATTAAACTTCTGCAAGTTCTGAATGCCAAGCCCCCCCTCCTCTAATGATTTGTTCATGTCATCCCAAGCTTTGAAATACAATCCTTTTTTTTCCTTTTTCATTCAAACCTTTTTCATTTTTCCCCCACCAAAAATCTCTCTGCATTGTGGTTAATTTGTTACAGATTTTGACAGGAATTTTAAAGCTACTCATCTGGTAAACACACAAAGAAGAAGCTACATTTTTTATCATGACGGTCCTACCTGCGGTGTTTAGGTTTTTTCCTTTATAACTTACTAATCTATTACGCATTTTATCCACCAAGGGTTCAAAGCATTTTACTTTAGATCTATTAGTGAACAAAGGAGATCCTAAGTATTTATCATTCAAAGGAATCACATTCACTTCTAAGATGTTAATCACCTCATTTCTAATGATTTCATTCGCTTTCTACCGAAAAACACTCGATTTTGAAAGGTTGATTAGTTGGCAGCGAAGCTTTACCAAATTCGAGAAGAGATTAACAAGATTTCTACAAGTAGAAGCTTTAGCTTCACGAAAATTAGGCAATCATCAAAGAAAGAGCAAATGGCCGACAAATGGGCTTTAGGAGTGATTTTTATTCCTTTTAAACCCATTTGACTCGGCATACAAAAATAGTTCTTGAAAGAGCCTCCATACAAAACAAAAAAAGATAGGGTGACAATGGGTCACCTTGTCGCAGCCCCTAGTAGGTTTGAAAAAATCGGTGGGGGAGCCATTTAACGAGAATAGCAAGAGTGGTAGTTGAGATGCATTCCATTACTAAGTTACACCATTTCTCATTAAAGCCTATCTTAGCCATAATTTTTATTAGGAAATTAGTTCCACTGTCAAATGATTTTGACATATCTATTTTAAGTCCCATTAAACCATTTTTTCCTTTTTGTTTTCATTTTATGAATAATCTCATGAGCTATTGTTATATTGTCACTAATGTTGCCTTCCGGGAATGAAGGCTGATTGAAAAAGGAGAAATAATTTTATCAAGAAGGCATTTCATTCTACCGACCATTAATTTTGAGATTATCTTATAACAAGTGTTTGCCGAGCTATTGGTCTAAACTCGGGAAGGAGTTGTAGGATTCGGGGTTTTAGGAATCAAAGTTATGAAAGATGCATTCATTTCTTTAGAAATGTGACCACTTTCAAAGAAATTCGGATCATGTGGGTTAGGTCACATTTAATGATTTCCCAATTTCTTTGATAGAAATTAGAAGGAAGCCATCGGGCCCCGGACTCTTGTCCGCTCCATGGAGAATAAAATTTTTCTTATTTCTACCATATCGGAGTTTTACAAAGCATCTCATTATCTCATTTCGATGACACAAGTAGGGATATGGTCTATCATTTTTCCATCAGTTGTTGGATTAACAAAGTAGTAGCTATGTTTTTAAAATGGTTAGAAATACAAGAAGCTACTTCCAATCTACTAGTGGCCCAATCGCCATTATCTTTCTGGATTGTTTCAATCCTATTTCTCCTATATCTTTGTTTGGCCTTGCTATGGAAGTACCTAGTGTTCCTATCTCCTAGAGCTAAGGTCCATCCCTACTTTTGTCTTTCCAAAATTTTTCTTTTATGTTGTACCAATTTTTGAGATTAGTTGTCTCAAAAGTAGCTAAATCCTTAGCTTTCTCGGGGTAAGGAGGTCTACTATTTATCTCTACCAGGATTATTTTTTATTATCTCTATATTAGTTTTAATGTGACCAAAATTAGTTTTATTCCACAGTCTAAGAGTGGTCTTAACCGAAGAGAGTTTTACATTAAACGTGAAAGCGGGTGACCCATGAACATCACTATTCCAACATTCCCGAATTAATGGCTTGCATTGCTCATGTTTTAACCATTCTCCAAAAACTTGAAGGAGAGGGGCCGTCATTCCAGATATTCTGAGTGTTAAGACAAATGTGAACATGGTCCGAGGTCAGGGGGCCTAAGTGTCTCAGACTAGAGTTGGGAAAGGTAGTATTCCATTTGGAATTAACTAAGGCTCTATCCAATCTTTCTTCAATGAAATCTTGGTCTATTTTTACATTATTCCAAGTGAAAGTGTAACCTATGAATCCCAACTCATGGAGACCACTATCTCCAATGATATTATTGAATATTCTCTTTCATATTCATTGAAAGGAAACCTACTTCTTTTTCTTCTCTATGAAGCACTACATTAGGTCACCTAGAATGACCTGTGGAACGTCCAATCTCTGAAGCCATTTGTCTAATAGTATTCCAAGAGTCCACTTTAGGTTACTTAGAAGAGCTACCATAAAAGCAAAGTTAGCATCCACTAGGTCTATTATTAGTAGCATGGATCTTAACATTTATATGATGAAATTCGAATCAACAATTTCAATTTTCATATTATTTTTCCACATAACACATAGTCCTCTGCCCTTCCTCTAGGAGAGACCAACCAATAATTACTAACATTAACCTTTCTCAATAACTTATGCATTTCAACATTTTGCTGTTTGGTCTCAGGATAGAAACAATATGTCCGGATTTTCTTTATTTAATATATCATTTAGGCTATTTAGAGTTTCATCATTTCCCAACCCCGACAATTCCAAGCAATGCACCGATAAATTGCCGTAAGTAGGAAACAGTCGGGTACTCAAACACAGACAAGATGTGATTAACATTTATATTTCTATTGTAATCTCTAATTATGATATAATGTGTCTCTATCATGGGAGTTTTATAGTATTTCTCATAATCCAATCTAATCCAGTGTTTTGTTTCATGCCAATTTGAGATAATGATTTTGTGTTCTAAGTGTAGAAGAAGCATATTTATCATTTTCTTTGTTACCCATTCTATATTAGAGTGTTTAGGACTTACCTCTATAATGCTCTCCTTGTCTGTCTTTTGGAAAAAGATATGAAACTTACTAGCGATTTTGCCTGGGTTTTCTTTTCTTCCAATTGTAGATAAATGTTGAAGGTTTGTAGTGACCGGACCAAGTACCGGCTAACGGATAAACACCTTGAATCCCCGGTTTTCTTAGTAGTTTCGTTTTTTCCGGTTGTAACAAAAAGTACATGGATCGGACAAGTAAGCATTAAATTTGATAAAGATTTTAATTGACCTTTAATTTGTTCGAACTTCATAGTTAAGCTAGATGGAATACAGTCAAATTAGAGTGCTTGCACCTAAAGGAATTAGTTAACTGAAAATAGTGATTTGAACAGGCTATTAAAATTAAAGAAGGAGAAAACCCAATTTACAATCCTAAAACCTTAAAATTAGGTAAAGATGATAGATACGCAATTGAAGCAATTTAACAATGACTAGGTTAATTAAACGAAGCCAAGAAAATATAATCTCTTGCAATTTATATCCTATATCATGATCGAGTAATCAATAAACTGAGCTAGAACAAAAAGGAAAGATAGAAAAAAGGATAGAAAAGAGGTCGATCCAATTTCTTGAAAATGACGCTTTATAAAAATGTATGTAACCGGAGTTGAAAGGAGCCTTAGATAACTTTGAGATACGATCTTGAGTCTTAGTAGCTTGGTAATTTTGGTGTCTTAGTAGCCAAAATGTAGCGAGTCTTTGGTGTCTTTGCGGTAGATGAAATTGAAACTTCAAATTTTCTGATCTCTAAGAAAAAAGTGTCTTGGTAACATATGGAAGTGATCAAACCAGAATTGAAAGTAAAAAAGGACAAAATAAAAACTTATCTAACTTTTGAAACCCAAACGATAAGTGAGGGCTGTGTTTTCGAAACACTTATGCAGAATTGCAAACAAGGACAAAAAGTTATCAACTTTGAAACCAAGAGACAGTAAGTGAGGGCAGTATTTTCAAAATACTTATGCGGTGGGAGTTTCAACATGACCTTCCTATCAATCTAAGGGTGGGTGCATGCATGTGGGCACCTAGAACCATTAACAAAATTTGTGAAAGTCCTTTCGTTAGAAGCCCCAATTTCCCTAAAGTTAATTGGTTGTGTAATCCTTAGTTATTGTTTTTGTTGTTTTTTCCAAGGTGAAAAGAGACATATGATACCCCTTCCTTTCATAATAGTGTCAAAGGCACCTGAGTATTAGAATTTTAGGTCTCGAAGGTAGAATTTGGTTAAACCCAAGAAAAAGTTTGGTGTATCACATTGTTACCCTAAAAGGAACTTTTTTCCCAAAGTTCGAAATAAAAATTAAGTAAAGAGGATTACTAATAGTCTTTAATGATAAATGCTGATGATTTCCAAATTCACAGAGTCTCGAATGTATCAGAACTGCTCTGATACCAACTGTGACAAACCGCGAAATTTTCGCTTCCAAGGGTTGGGGATCGATTTTCTTGGAAAACTCAGGCTCCGCTACTCGAGTAACCAAAGATTGCCAACTTTTCTAACCAATTTCATTTTTTACTTAGCAAATATTAGTCGAATTATTGAGAGATTTAGCTCAATAAAACCAAAAACTAAGAATAGAGCGAAATATATCTTCTGACCTAGTTAACCAATATACATGAGACATTGGGAAGTTTAACTTGTCAAGC